>JACEGR010001951.1:0-145678 GCA_014170235.1 Listronotus bonariensis | reverse complement strand
CTGGAATTTTTGATTTTTAAATGGGACACCCTGTATATTTTTTGTTTTTGGATTCTCCAGATCATTTTTAGTCGGAATATAATATTTTTAAAACAAATTTTGGTCAAATTTAATTTTTAAATTAATTTTTATTTTTTATTTAGAGTGCCCATAATTATTGTAAAATCACCCTTCATACTTTACTTACTTTCAGAAAAATACGAAATCGATTTTACCTTTTTAAACTTTTTTACTAAAGGGCTAAATCTTTATTTTTTTAGTTTCTTTACCCTAGTTAAAAAACCAAAATAGGACTATATTACTTTATTCAAATTTTTTAATGCAGTACTTCAAAGAAAATCCAATGATGAAAAACACTACGACACTTAATTTTATGTTCTTTTAAAAAACAACATTTATTTTGTGGGAAAATGATCTTTTGATAATGAATGGCGTATGTCACAGTTATCGTAGTTGCAATGAAAACAGAAACTAATAGAATAGGTTGTAAAAACAATTGCTAGTATTCCGTTAAAACTTTATAAAATAAAAACATTAGCTTTTACAACATATTTATGGCAACTATCAAAAGATCATTTTTTACATAATAAATGTTGTTTTTAAAAGAAGAAGTAAGGTGTCGTAGTGTTTTACATCGTTGAATTTGCTATGAAATACTGTATTTAGAAACATTATGAAAGTGATATGGTCCTATTTTGGTTTTGAGCTAGATTGAAAAAACTAAAAAAAGTTAATAACTAAATAAATAAATAGATCCTTATTCAAAAGTTAAAAAATTACACTTTTAAAAAGGCAGAAGTTCATCCGATACTTGGCTATGGGTTGATCTACCACTTAACCTGAAGTTTGGAGCCTTCTAGTAAAAAACTTTAAAAAGAAAAATCGATTTCGTATGTCTAAAACTAAGTTAAGTATGAAGAGTGATTCTAGAATGATCATAGCACTCTAGATGAAAAATAAAAAATATTTTATATATAAAAATTGACCAAACTTTTTAAAAATATTGTATTTCGACTAAAAATGATCTGGAGAATCCGAAAAACAAAAAATATACATGGTATCCCATTTAAAAATCAAAGTTCAAGTAATTTCCGGTAAAACCGGAAGTTCTAAAAAGCCTATTAAATACACCTAAAATGACTTTTCGTTAGTCTAACAACCTCACCAAGTTTCGTCAGTATCCATAAAGAAATAAAAAAATGGCAGCCGGAAAGTGATCTCGTGGGCATCCGGTATTTAGTAGGGATATTAAAATAGTTTTTCCTACTTTATCGTTTAAATGTGAGGAGATATTAAGATTCCTCGTTTAGAGGGCCCTTTAATTCTCCACTTAACGACACTTTCTTTTTGAAAATCGGTCAAGCTGTTCCAGATTTAGAACCGTTTGAAATTTGACTTAAACACCGTACACACAGTGCGGTTTTAATGAAATTGGCTTGTAAGTCTAGAACGGCTGGGCCAATTTTTAAAAATAAAGTAGTATTAGGTAGGGAATCTAAGGACCTTTAAAACGAGTTGCTACAAAACCCCCATTTTTATTTGAGAAAAAAATTCTAGTGCCCCCTTGACACTAGACCACATGACTAAAATTATCTTAATGTCAAAACGTAGCTAAAGTGACACTGTTTTACACAAATTTTACCCGATCTTGATATCCTGACCCAATCAAAAGTTAAGGAAGAAAAAAAAATTTACAAAGTTAAAAAAAAAGTTATCTTGACATTCTTGAGCTTGGTCAATCTTTTTTAACATGCTTTTATTAGCTTGGGTTGTATGTATGTATGTATGTATGTATGTATGTATGTAACGGAATCTTTAAGCTTAATTTTCACCAACATCCAGCGATTCGATTTCTTTGAAACTTTGCACACGTATCAAGGACCCATGACAATGCAATAGTCTGTAAACAGTATCCCGTTATATAGATTAGGATCGCCAGGATAAATAAATTCCTTTATAGTTTTTCTGTAGGAGAGTAACAAAGAAAGAGCTAGTGCGCGATCTGCGCATGCGTGCAGTTTCGGACGTACTCTCAGCATAAGGCTGACAGAAACTTGTTCGGAGTAGTTGCGTTCTGAAACCCCATGCAACAGTGAAGCTTTAAATGAAATGATTAGATTACGAAATAGTTCGTGAAACATTTCAATATCACATGTCCGCAGAAAACTAATTGATATATCGAACTAAAAATGAAAAATAAATAATAGTTACGCTATTTACTCTGAAGTGAATTATTCTGTTATTATCTTAAATTTTATTATAATTCTATTTTGAGGTATATAATTATGATTCATTGTTTGACCTTTTATTACTATAATACAAACTCTTTGTAATAAAAAATATTTTCTAATTTTTAGTTCGGTTGCATATAAAAGCGTGTTTTTTTTAAACTATTATTTATTTGTTTTTGGAAAAAATAATTCGTCGATAAAGTTTAGTGCGTGCAGGTGCGTGATGCCTATTTTCCAATCTCCGCATTTTTATTCTTTCTGCGGCATAAAAATTCTGGATTAATTTAAATACTTTGCAAATAACAATAAACATTTAAGGAAATAAACTCTTATTCTATATCAAGCTAAGCTCTATTAAAGCTAGATTAGATCAACCGCAAACCTTGAACACAAGTGCGGCTCTAAGCTCCATGCGAAAACTTTTATGGAGGCACTTACTTTTAATGTTGTGCGAAATATAGCGTAGCATATGACAATAAACACTACGAAAATGAAATTTTAACTATGCCTTAAAACGTTTCTCTAAATCCTTTGAAATATTACGAGGATAATATGGGACTCTATAAACGAGAATTGTTTTAAAGGGGTTTAATTCCCTATTTAATGTAGATAACGAATATAATAAAATGTATTTATATAGTCGTCACAAGATCAAGTTCCTCTGTGAGATATTTACTACGTATCCTAGTATTTCTAAATCAGTAGTGCTACTTGCAGAGCAGTGCATAACAGGGTGCGTTTTTAAAACTTACAATAGCTATATTTTCTAAACCAAGGCAAACATCAAAAAATATAAAAATACCGTTTCTATATAACCCAGAGGGAATACTAAACACCCTAATAGACCCTTAGTCTGCACCCCCAGTCACTTAAAAACTTAAATGGCAGCAACTCTTATGTGGCACCTCTCTGACAAGCTTAAGAAAAATGATTTTTGTTGGTCATAAAAAGTTGGAGTAAAATCAAAAACTACTCTTAAATTTTGGAACAATTATACCCCATTTTTAATAAGAATACCAGAAAACGTTCCATTAATTTTTTTAATCTGTGGACAATCCACGAAGGCTGAAAGCCTAAATACTAACGTACCGTGGGTGTCTTAAGCAGGGTAAGAGGAAGTTTGTTAACACAGGACTTAAAAACTTGAATATTTGGGGGAAGGAAAGACGTCCGCTGGCAGTAGGTTTCACAGTCTAGAAACTCTAGGGATAAAAGAACGAACGAAATGGGAAGTTCGGGGCTTGTCCAATTGGACCGTATAGGGATGCATACGTGCGGCATTACGAGTTTCTCTGTTGGGAGCTGCAAGAGAAAAGACTATACTGGATAATTCGTCAGAGCAGAAGCCGTAAAAGTATCTATAGAAGAGCGATAGATCTCCCACAGCTCGACGATGGGCAAGAGAAGGAAGTCTTTGAGTAGGTAAAGGATCATTAATAAGACGAACAGCCCTTTTTGAATGGCATCAAGAATGCTGAGGATTGTAGGGGATGCCATTCCCCAGACATGAGAACAATATTCCAGAGAGGATCAAATTTGGGACACATACAAAGTGTATAAATTGGAAGGGGAAAAATACTTTTGGCTCGGAAAAGAAATCCAAGCTTTTGACGCCGCGGTGGCTATAGATACAATGTTTTTATGTCAGTTAAGGTTATTTTCAAATGTGACGCCCACAAGGTTAAATGTGTCCCGCTCTGCAAAACCCGGCCACTCATAAGCAAAGGGTGAGTGTTTGATGATTTTTTCGCGACAAGGAACACGATTGTGTTTTGGATGCATTAAATTGAATGATTTTTTGGCGCAACAATCCAATATCAAATTGAGATCCTGTGAAAGAGATATCTGCATCGCCCTGCGTTTGCCTTCCAAGTCGGGTTGAGAGATTGGCTTGGGAACTTGAAAAGTGGAGTGAAGGGTACTATCGTCAGCATAGCTATGAATGGGATTGGTTGTGGAAGAAAGAAGGTCGTTGATGTGAAGAAGAAACAAAGTTGGTGCTAGTACTGAACCCTGAGGCACTCCAGCATTAATTTCGTGAAAGCTTGAAGAGTGGCCATCAACAATGACTGATATACGTCGATTAGAAAGATAACTGGAGAGCCAAGAGCAGAGTTTAGTTGGAAGACTATAGGAAAAAAAATATTTAAAATTTAATAATATTATAAAATAAAACTTCCTGCGCCGCAACACCGCCCCAATGCCCCACTAAAAAGTTCTGGTTAGTTTTCTTTTTAAATTTTGTTGACAATATAAGTAAAAGCAACTGGTCTTTGTTGTTAAGCGCTTGTGCAACACAACTTATACTAACCAGAATTTCTTGAGGGGGCAGGTTAGCTCTACAAGGAGGAAGTTGGGTTGAATACTAAAATTCGATATTCGAATATGAATATTGAATACAGCATAAAAAAAATCGGGTAGTGACTATTTGAATACCGAAAAAACAGTATTTGAATACCGGTATTTATGAATAATAGGACTGGGTATTCATGAATACTGAAGACCAAAAAAAAGGTCCTTACCTCCTACACTGTAACTGCTATGTGTACCATAAATTGTACACCTAACTTTTATAAGTAAACTGCGTTCCCGTCTATGATTACAATCATTGAGTAGGTCTAAAGTGTTGTGTACCTTATGCCGCCACGCTTTATATCAAATTAAATGCATATTTGGTATACCTTAGTTCATGATAAAAGGTTGGCAAAACACAAAAAAAAAAAATATTGTGAACACCTAAAAAGTATACGTTTTGGGAATTTTAAAAATATACATTTTTGGGAATTTTAAAATAAGTATACATTTAAATTAGGTTACTTAACATTGGGAATTTTGCTAAATAAAGATATACGTGAGGTGTCAAGGTTTTAAAAGTATAAATTAAACAATTTTCTAGGTTACTCTTATAATAATAAAATAAAAACATTAAACAAACTGGGTCGCCTAGAAATGCAAAACAAACACTGGAAAATTTAATATTTAAAGAGAACACAATTTTAAGAAGGGGGCAGTAGAATCCTGACTTCGAAAAATACTGGGTGTTCCCATTGTCCGAATAGTTTAAGGGAAGAAAGGAAGATGTTCATAGTATTATACTGGTAAAATTGTAATTTTATTTAGTGCAAAATATAATATTTTTAATTTATTTTTTAAAGTGAGTTTAAAGTGTCCAATACCCCATCCGAGTTACGCACCCCAGGCGACGTATTAGGTTAACGAAAAATACGTACGTCACAATATTATTTTTAAACAACTTCTTAATCTATCGCTTTATCCGCGGTCCTTACACAATAACTTTACTTTAAATTCCGGTATTGGAATACTTCATATACCAGTATTCAAATACTGGTATTCACATTTTTCTATTCAAATACTTTAAATATCGGTATTCAAATACTTCAAATCTCAGTATTTAAATACTGCCATTGACATTTTCGTATTCAAATACTGAATATCCCGGTATTCAAATATTTTAAATCCCGGTATTCGAATACTGAAAACCCGTATTCGAATACTATCATTCAAAAACGGTATTTACAATACAAAATCCCGAATACCGACCGAAAAAGTATTTAGTCGAATACCGAATACCAAACACGCTGATGTATTCGAATACCAGCCCAATGTATACTGAAGACTTCAGAATACTGATTATTTGTCAAAGTCCTAATTTTATGTAAAATATAAAAAAAAACAGTGTTACAAATTTTCATATACCAGTATTCAAATACTGGTATTCACATTTTTCTATTCAAATACTTTAAATATCGGTATTCAAATACTTCAAATCTCAGTATTTAAATATTGCTATTTACATTTTTGTATTTAAAAACTGGATATCCCGGTATTCAAATATTTTAAATCCCGGTATTCGAATACTGAAAACCCGTATTCGAATACTATCATTCAAAACGGTATTTACAATACAAAGTCCCGAATACCGACCAAAAAAGTATTTAGTCGAATACCGAATACTCAAACACGCTGATGTATTCGAATACTATTTGAATACCAGCCCAATGTATACTGAATACTTCAGAATACTGATTATTTGTCAAAGTCCTAATTTTATGTAATATATTTAAAAAAAACAGTGTTACAAATTTTCATATACCAGTATTCAAATACTGGTATTCACATTTTTCTATTCAAATATTTTAAATATCAGTATTCAAATACTTCAAATCTCAGTATTTAAATATTGCTATTTACATTTTTGTATTTAAAAACTGGATATCCCGGTATTCAAATATTTTAAATCCCGGTATTCGAATACTGAAAACCCGTATTCAAATACTATCATTCAAAAACGGTATTTACAATACAAAGTCCCGAATACCGACCGAAAAAGTATTTAGTCGAATACCGAATACCAACACGCTGATGTATTCGAATACTATTTGAATACCAGCCCAATGTATACTGAATACTTCAGAATACTGATTATTTGTCAGAGTCCTAATTTTATGTAAAATATTTAAAAAAAACAGTGTTACAAATTTTCATATACCAGTATTCAAATACTGGTATTCACATTTTTCTATTCAAATATTTTAAATATCAGTATTCAAATACTTCAAATCTCAGTATTTAAATATTGCTATTTACATTTTTGTATTTAAAAACTGGATATCCCGGTATTCAAATATTTTAAATCCCGGTATTCGAATACTGAAAACCCGTATTCAAATACTATCATTCAAAAACGGTATTTACAATACAAAGTCCCGAATACCGACCGAAAAAGTATTTAGTCGAATACCGAATACCAACACGCTGATGTATACGAATACTATTTGAATACCAGCCCAATGTATACTGAATACTTCAGAATACTGATTATTTGTCAGAGTCCTAATTTTATGTAAAATATTAAAAAAAAAACAGTGTTACAAATTTTCATATACCAGTATTCAAATACTGGTATTCACATTTTTCTATTTAAATACTTTAAATATCGGTATTCAAATACTTCAAATCTCAGTATTTAAATACTGCCATTTACATGTTCGTATTCAAATACTGGATATCCCGGTATTTAAATATTTTAAATCCCGGTATTCGAATACTGAAAACCCGTATTCGAATACTATCATTCAAAAACGGTATTTACAATACAAAATCCCGAATACCGATCGAAAAAGTATTTAGTCGAATACCGAATACCAAACACGCTGATGTATTCGAATACTATTCGAATACCAGCGAAATGTATACTGAATACTTCAGAATACTGATTATATTTGTCAAAGTCCTAATTTTATGTAAAATATTTTAAAAAACTTAGTGTAAAAAATTTGATCACAAAATTTAATATTAGTGGATTTTTTAAAGGGGTAAATAAAAACTGCTTATGTTTTTGTTGTAAAATGTAGATGGCCTTACCTGCAGTCCTTGCTTCTGTTTACAATGCCATACCTTTTTTAATATAATGGTTTGAGTTACAATTCTTTTCTCTTATATTTTCTAAATTAAAAAGATATACTTAATATTAACCGCTAACAGTGACCGTTTTGCAAATATTGCAGATTAAAATTTAAATTACACACAAAGGATTTACTTTGCATTTCTTCACGCTATATATTTGGGCCACCTAGGTTTCTCTCATTTGGTTACATTATAGCTACAACCAACCGTTCTTGCGATAACGTATGTCCTAAAAGTTTTGGTACACAATATTTATCGTTTTTTTTTAGTGCTGCGCTTGAGAGTATTTGGGGCACTTACGTCTCTTTCGATATTTAAGACAATCCATTCCAATCTGGTTTTTTGCTCTTCTCACCAATCTCTCTGACCTCTGTGCGGTAAATGCACGTGGTCTTCCACTTTTTGGGAAATTCAGACATGGTATTCCTGCTCGCACTCCGCTATTGTTCTATAAATGGTTCTGCGTGAAATGTTATAATTCTGGGATATTCGACAGATTTCAGCTTTGGGTATCCGCCCAACTAACTTGTAGATACTTTTTCTTATTTCTAATTTATACGACATCTTAAAACGAAAACTTCAAAATAAATAAATCTCAACTGACAGTAAATAAAGTAAATAAACTTTGTTTTCAAAGGCAACTTGATATTATTTTGTTTTTGTTAAAATTAAAGACAATGAGTTTTGTGCCAAAACTTTTAGGACATACGTTATTTCAAATTAAAAATTTTATTTCATACCAAAAGTTTGCCATTGTATTAAATCACGCTTTTTCTAGGCCATTTGGTAGTGTCCAAAAGGTCTGTACAAAATGCTACCACAAATTTTTTGGGCCAAAATACAATGATCTTATGCAATTTACATTAGTAAAAAGGCTGCTAGTTGCAAGATACAGGGTGTCAAATTTTTCTTTTTTTTTTACTTGGATACCCCTGTATCGCGCAATCGATCAACATTTTAATTAAGGTAAATTAAGGTAAATGGTTGTATTTTGGTGTGAGGAAATTATAGTAACTTTTTGTACAGAGCTTAAAAGAAATCAGGTATACCTTTTTTGAGTAAAAATATAAAAGAATAAAAATTATTCACTGGAATCATTATACACCAAGGTAAAAAAAGTAATGGCACTTTAAACAAAAGCAAAGGACTGCAGGTGGCTCCCTCTACATTTAACAGCAAAAATTTATTATCCCGCTATAAGAAGTTGCACCACAAAAGTGTACATGTGTGCAAGTACCCTTAGATCGTAGTATTTTGGCCCAAGAAGTCTATGGCAGCATTTTTTTATCTTTGGACAAACCACGAAGGCTAAAAGCCTAAATACTAACGTACCGTGGATGTCTTAAGCGAGGTAAGAGGGAATTTGTTGACACGGGACTTAAATACTTGAACATTTGGGGGAAAGGAAAGACCACCGCGGGCAGCAGGTTCCACCATCTAGAAACTCTAGGGATAAAAGAAAGAACAAAGTGGGAAGTTCGGGGCCTGTCCAGTTGGACCGTATAGGGATGCATACGCGCGGAACCACGAGTTTCTCTGTTGGGAACCGTGAGTGGAGAAACTATACTGGATAATTCTTCAGAGCAGAAGCCATGGAAATACCTATAAAAAGCGAAAAATCCCCCACAGCTCGACGATGGGCAAGAGAGGGAAGCCTTTCTGTAAGTAAAGGATCATTAATGAGACGAATAGCTCTTCTTTGAATTGAATCAAGGATGCTTGGGGTTGTGGGGGACGCCATGCCCCAGATATGAGAACAGTATTCCAAGGGAGGTCGGATTTGGGACACGTATAAAGTGTATAAATTAGAAGGGGAGAAATACTTTTTTGCTTGAAAGAGAAATCTAAGCTTTTTTGAGGCTGCCGTGGCTATAGATACAATGTGTTTATGCCAGTTAAGGTTACTTTCAAATGTAACGCCCACAAGATTGAAGGTGTCTTTGCTCTGTAAAACTTGGCTGCTCATAAGTAGAGGATGAGTATTTGATGACTCTTTCGTGACAAGGAACATGATTGTGTTTTGGATGCATTAAACTGAACGAGATTTTTGGCGCCCCAATCCAATATTAAATTAAGATCATGCGAAAGAGATATCTGCATCACTCTGCGTTTGTTTTCCAAATCAGGTTTAGTGATGGGTTTAGGAACCTGTAAACTGGAGTGTAGGGTACTATCGTCGGCGAAACTATGAATGGAATTAGTTGTGGACGAGAGAAGGTCGTTGATGTGAAGAAGAAACAATGCTGGTGCCAGAACTGAGCCCTGAGGGACTCCAGCATTTACTTGGTGAAAGCTCGAAGAATGGCCGTTGTTAATAACTGATATACGTCGATCAGATAGATAACTAGAGAGCCAAGTACAGAGTTTAGTTGAAAAACCATAGGAGGGAAGTTTATTAAGAAGTGCGGCATGCCAGACCTGATCAAAAGCTTTGGATATATCAAGAGCAACGATCTGGAACTCACCTAGAAACTCAAGAGACTTATTCCAGTGTGAAACGAAGGAAAGAAGATCTGCTGTAGATCTTTTGTGGCGAAATCCATACTGCTTGTCATGCAAAATTTTGTGTTTTTCTAAGTACTTAAGAATACGGACCTTTTAGAGACACCCTGTATATTATCATTCCAATTAATAGGCTAAATAAATAGTTTTCTGTAAACTTTCAATGATGACGATAACGGGTTTAAGGGTAACGAAATCTTAGTTTAATCCTAAAGTTAATTAACATTATAAATTTTATAACAATTCTCATTATCTATCTGCCTGTCATATTTCGAATATGTTCATATCATTCCGTTACTTAACACGATGATATAGCATTAATTTTATGTATTTTATATATATAATGAGTATAAGCATAGATAAATTAGGGAAAGTTTTTGAACGAGTTTACTTAAGTCTTTCATTCTGAAGTTAAGTTCGTCAAGGACTTAAAGTTATTGTTTCCAGTTGCGGCTGTCGACTTGCTAATGTGGCCTTTGTGTCTCTCGGGGGTAAATTAGGGTGTTACCCGCAATTATCTAGAGCAAAAACTCATGTCACTCCTTATAATATACTTCTGGGATCGTCTATTATTGTAAGCTTCAAACTTTGAGTATACAGGGTGTTAAAAATTCGAGTGGCACCAAACAATATTTTATTTTAAAAATTTTAAACTTTGCAGTCGTTTAGGAATAACCTGGAAAAAGACCAACATTTTGGAGTTTTTTTGGTTTATTTAAAGACATATTTTAAAACAAACGACACATTAACATTACGACTTTCTCGGTTCTATAAAATGCTGTCACTAAATTTAAGTTCCAACGTTTTGTCTTTGAGTCACCATCATCAACTTTGTTTTTTTTATAGGCAAAATATTTGGATTAAACTTAATAAACTCGCATTTTAATTTTAAATTCATAATAATAATAATAATAATAATAATATTGCTTTATTGTCCAAGAATAATCTTTTGACAAAGCAGAATAAAATTAAAATATTAACAATAATAATAATATTAATAATAATAAGATACATGCTTTATGTAATGGTACGACTAATTAAAATTATCATCAAAGTATTCTTTTAATACATAATACGCTTTACTTAATAACAAGTTTTGAACAGATAGTTTAAATTTTTTAAAAATTTTAATTTTTTAATATCATTGGGCAAATGATTATAATTTTTTTTTGAGTCATAAATTAAAGATTTTTTTGTTAATGATGAATTTGGATTCGAAAGTTGAAGTTGAGATTTTTTTCTAGTATCATATAAAGAATTATTAGGACTTTTTAAACAATTTTTTTAAAAATTAAACATACTGTTTCTAAAATATAAATAGAGGTAAGAGTTAAAATTTTCTTTGACTTAAACAACGGTTTACAATAATCTTTTGTCTTTGCTTTGCAGATATATCTAACTGCTCTTTTTGTAATACAAATACTGAATTTAATAAATATTGATACGAGTTTCCCCAAAAACAAATTCCATATCTTATGATATTAAAGAAAAATAAATAGATTTTAAAACTGAAAAATCTTCTAATTCTTTAGAGAGTATTCTAATACCATAACAATTAGATGCTAATTTATTACATAGTTTTTCTATATGATCTTTAAAACTTAGTTTAACATCGACAAAAAGGCCTAGAAATTTAGTACATGAAGAATATTTAACAATTTGATCATTCATATATATGTTATTAAGAGTACATTTAAATGTTAGGATATTAGTTTTATTAATATTAAAAGTAAGCAAACTAGCATCACACCAGGATTTAATTTTTAAAATATCATTATTGATTGAATCGAATAATACATTTTTATTTTTGTTGTTCCATAATTCAACGATATATCACACTTCACATTTCTTATTCTATCCCTTACTAAAAATGGCGTCCCACTAGTGACAGCTAGCCAACGCGCGACTTTAAGCCCAAATCACCATCTGTGCGTATTGTGTACGTGCACTAAGAAAAGAAAATGAATAAATTAATCATTTAATATTGTATTTAACCATTTCTGCCGTTTAAATACAACCAATGACTTTTCAGAATTAAATTAATTATTAAAAAGTGTCAACTTCTATTATTTGATTTAACTATTACAGATCTTTAAAAACAACTGGAGATTTGTTAGAGTAAACAATAGTTAATAAAAACTAATTGTTGCTTTAAATAATTAAATTCGTAATGAAAATAACTTTAACACTTCTGGTTGTTAAAGTAAAAAAAAAAATTTTAAAAAGACGTAACAAATTTTTAACTGAAAATATTATTGATTGTTAAATGAAACAAACACAGCATATTTTTATTAAATACAATAAAACTTGGGGATGATGTTTACTTAAATTAAATTAAACAAAATATTGCATTACTTCGATACTCTGGCATTATTTAAAATATTACAATTAAAAGATCATTTATTTTGTTTTAAATTTTGGCTTAGCAACATTTTATTTGTTGAATTACCAAATACATTTTGACATTTTTTTGTATGTTTATTCAATTTAACAGAAAGAATTGATTTTAAAAATAAACGCTTAAGTGAAACATTTAAAAACTGACATAGGGTGGTTAAATCAAACAAATTTAATTTTCTTAGTTTGCAAATGCGGCCTTGATGGACACAGATTATTTTGAATCGGTTTTTGTTAATTAGGCCTTATTTTCTGACAAGCACTGACATATAAACTATACTCAAAACTGGGACATGAGATCCACACCAAATATACAATATCAATGCTAGTGACTTTAAGAGAAACATTTTGGAAAAAAAAGTTAAAGTTGCAAAAAAAGTTGATTTTCTTGTTGAACCTTCTCCCCTTTCTTTTTTTTTTCGTGACTTAAAATAAATTGTATCGTCAAATTACAAATTCAGTAAAAATATCCGCATTTTACTTTCAATTTAAGATATCTGAAAAATTTGCATAAGAAAAATTGTAAAGTAAAAAAAATTACTTAACTAATTCCCCATCCACGCCTCTGCCTCTGTCAACTCTAAAGGGTAAAAGCAATATATCCTGCGACTTTAAAGACGGGGCCCCTCCCCGGGGCTGTAATAACCGTAAATCCGAAAGGTAAGATACCTTTATTACAGTTTAGAGTTTTGGTAATCTTCTGAGCGCTTTCAACAATGGAAAACGACTCGTCGACGAGCCATCCTCAGCTATCTTTATTAGATCATGTCGCCAGGACGTTGTTAAAGTGATCTGTTGCTAAGACTTTGCGAATACTCACGTTTTGTTCTCGGTTGCTTAATATTTTATTTAATCGTTTTAATTGTGTGGTATTAAATCTATACAGGTTGTCCACTTAAAATACAGGGTGTTACAAAAAAGGGAGATTCTTATACTAGAAATAAAAAAAAGTTCTTATACAGTGTGCCTTAGGGTAGGTATTACAAGCATCGGCGTAGCTACGAAGGGGTCTGGGGGCCGGCCCCTTTCATATATATATATATATATATATATATATATATATATATATATATATATATATATATATACAGGGTGATTCTACTTGACAAAATAAGGGTAGAGCTTCATATATTTTTTTAAAATGTTATTCTTTTCGAGTTACAAGCCGTCAAAGTTCAATTTTTATTTTGTTTTTCGCCATATTGCATTTATTTTTTAACACATCTAGTTGATATTTGGCACACAAAAATTTTAAGACAAAAGTACTTTTTAAAATACCGCCAGAGGGCACTTAAAAATTTATTTACATCATAACTTTTTATTTTGAAAGATATCGCAAAGCTGAGAGCGATATTTTATAGACAATTAAAAACCTAAAAAATAAGGTACTTTTATTAAAGTCGATAACCACACCGTTTGAGCGCAGAGACATCAAAATTTTCATCAATTTCAAACAAATTACCTACATACATACAGGGTGTCCAGTAACTCAACCGACAAACTTACCGAAAGATTCTACAAAAAAATAAGAAAAACTTCATATACATATGTCCTAAACGTCTTAGGTTTTAGTATGGGTGTTAAAAATTCTAAAAAAAAAGTTTTTTTAAATATTTAACACACCGTAGTTTAAAAACTAAAACGTTTAGGACATATGTTTATATAAAGTTTTTTTCTTATTTTCTGTTGTGAAATCGCCCTGTAAAGTTTGTCGGTTAAGTTACTGGACACCCTGTATGTATGTAGGTAATTTGATTGAAATTGATGAAAACTTTGATGTCTATTGCGCCTAAACGGTAAGGTTTATTGACTTTAATAAAGAGTACCTTATTTTTTAGGCTTTTGATTGTTTATAAAATGGCGCCCCCAGCTTTGCGATGTCTGTCAAAATAAAAAGTTATGATGTAAATAAATTTAAAGTTTTAGGTAAAGTGCCCTTTGGCGGTATTTAAAAAAGTACTTTTGTCTTAAAATTTTAGAATCTGCAAAACTTGATTTGTGTGCCAAATATCAACTAGATTGGTTAAAAAATAAATGCAATATGGCGAAAAAACAAAATAAAAATTAAACTTTGACGGCTTGTAACTCGAAAACGAATGACATTTTGAAAAAATGTGTATGAAGCTCTACCCTTATTTTATCAAGTTAAATCACCCCTTAAGTTTCGTGATCGATTTTGAATCACCCTGTATATCAGCTTCCCTTCCCCCTCCCCAGTATGTTTGGTAAGTTCCCAAGAAGAAAGATAGTAAGAATAGTAATATAGATCTGTGTATATTATACAACGTTTAACTGTATTTTTAATCTATTATAGAGCGTTGTGTACAGGCTGTGCGCTTCTGTCGTTGACATTGCAGGGTATAGTGAAAACTAAAAGAGATAGAACAAATCTGATTGAACAATTTTAATTTCAATTTTAAAACAAATTTAATGGTAAAAGTAATCAATCATCATCAGTCACTTAATTTATTTTCGAGGTACAGAGTGTTTTTAAAAATTTGTCAATTTGGTCAGGCACTGGTAAAAGAAATGTTTTGGGAATATTTGCGTAGAATTTAGTGGCGTACCTATATTTTCTCCATTGACTATTATTAAAACACACTTCACTTAATAATACACCTAATTTACTATTTTCTCTTATACACTGATATTTTTTAGAAAAATTACACATTGTGTCATTATTTATACATAGCCGCAGTCATATGTGTAAAAATTTTATTATAAGTAATATAACATTCATCTAAAATGTACTTTTAAATGATTAAATGTATTTTTAAATAAGAACTTATAATTCTACAGAAAGTACATAGATTTAAAGTATACATCTTTAAATAAAAAATACTTTTTAAATTAAAAAAAATACAATGAACAGTGTGCATTTACCTTAGCTAATATGTTTTTTGCATTTTAAACAATTTTTGTAAAATGCCATCACAAAGTAGAAAATTCTGTTGTGAATATACTACTTTTTTAGTGTAGTTGTTTAGTAAAAGTTTTGGGTAATGTATTTTATAATATCATTTTTACAGTAAAATTAATTTACAGCTAAAAAAGATACGTATAAGTAAAGCAACCAAACTTTTGGTAAAACGCATATTCTGCTTTTGTAGACATTCTTTAAAGAGAACGCTGGTAACAAAATAAAACTAATTGCATATAATATAAAGGGAACATTTTGCTAGCAAAAGCGAAAACTAGGCAACGCGGAGAAAATAAATAGGATCCTTGCGAGATTCGGTGTCAAAGAACAAAATATCAAGGAGATATTATATATAATTTTTTTGTGTTATATAACAAAAAAATTTAAAAACTTAAATGCAGAGGCGTACCTTGTTCTTGCTTAAAAACTAATCATTTCAAGCATACAAGACGTTTCCCACATTTTCCAAAAATAACTTTTCAATTTTTTAAACTATTGACTTCACTTTTGGAATGGGGATACATGTACATATTAGTGTAACCTAATACATAGAAAACATAGTTTGCAATGCCACTTTTTATATGTTGTACCAAATTACTTGTTTTTTTTTATATAACAAAACCCCAAAGAAGTTAAAATAATTAATTTAGATATATTTTTGTTTGCAAAAAAATGTATATCTGTTCAAACTTACTTACCTATTAGGACCATAGAAACAACAGATTAAGATTTTAAAAACATATTGAATTATTTTTTTTTTTAATTTGTAAAACTAACATCCTAAACTGTCAGTTTGCAAATGATGATATATATGACTTATATCAAATTTTACCCGTCGTCGGTAAAACCACCGCGAATATGTTTTAACCCGCTTAAGATGCATAAAAAGCGTAATAAGCAAACAGTATTTAAATTCAGGATTTGAAAACCGGAATTTAGGAATTTGAATATCAGTATTCGAATACGAGAATATTCAAAAACGATATTCAGAATAAAGAATACCGAATACTGACCAAAAAAGTATTCCGTCGAATACCGAATACCAAACACATAAATCTATTCGAATAGTATTCGAATACCGCCCAAATGTATTCTGAATTGTATTCAGAATACTAAGTATTCGAATACTACCCAACTCTGATACGCTCTAACCTAAGTACAATGACTCTCACAAATTTTCGACACGACCGAAACTACCTTTAAATAAAACATATGCCTATATATTTTTTTTATTTTTTTATGTAAAATACATTATTAAATTTAATAAATTAGAATTTCTTAAAATTATTTATTTTAAACAAAAAAAACTAAACAAATAGGGCAATTTTAATTAAAAACTTCAGGCACAAATTAAGCTGATGATGGTGTCTGAAAGACGAAACGTCAGATTTAAAATTTAGTGACATTATTTCATAAAACAAAACAGGGGCAATGATAATGTGTGGTTTGTTTTGAAGTATCTTTTCAAATAAACTGTAAAAAAAAATAAATCGGTTTCCCAAAATTTCGGTTATTCCTGATAATTCCGGAACGGCTGCATATTTTTAAATTTTTCAAACGTTTAGCATAAAAATGCAGTTCTTTTTACCCAATTTAACCAACCTTGTATCTTTTACCGTTCCCAAGACCCTAATGGCGCCCCTCGAATTTGTAACACCCTGTATAGTATCCCAATTGAGAAAATACTTGAAATTAACCATAGAATTCAAAAATGTAAAAATAAATAGGATGTTTAATTTGAAAACAACATTTAGCAAGTAACATTACGAAGTAAGCAGAGTTGGGCCGAATACTGAAAATCGGTATGTAAATACGAATACGAATACCGGAAAAAAGAATTCGAATACCGATTATTTGAATACTTGGAAGAAAAAAAGTATTCGAATTTTCGGTATTCATGAATACCCGCAATCGGTATTCGAATACGGGAAACGAAAAGATTCGAATACTACTGAACAAAAAAGAAACCCATGATTACAAAATTTGAAGAGCAAAAAAAGAGTGGTTATTATGGAATCTGCAGGTATTGTTTTACTTAGGCAAGATTACCCGCGTAAGATAAAAGAATACCGTGAAGCAAATAGAGGCCTACTTTACCTCGACGAAGCGTGGTTTGACACCAATGATGTTTTCCAATATGGCTAGCAATGGACAACGCATCATACCATTCTCGACAACAAACCAAAATTCCAAAGAACAGCACCAAAGAAAAGAAGTAATAAAATTTATAAAGAACAAAAATATAAAAATACCAAAAAGAAACACAAAGAAAACGTGTTTAAAATAATTACGCAACAAAACTTCAAAACAATACGTCATTGACCAATTTTATAGTCATACTACTTTGTGCTTGCCTCCAAATTATTGTATTTTTAACTCTATTGAAATGATCTGGGCCGCTCCAAAAACTAAATTAAGAAAAAAATGAAATCCGAATTAAGCAAATCTGTGCTCGACAATATACGATTAGTAATTGAGGAACTTGACAAAACCGAGATATGGAAAAATTATGTATCCCACGTCAAATAAAAAGAGCAGGAATACTGTGTTTTACCACGAAAATATCCAATCATTATAAATACAAATGACGAATCAAGTTCTGAAAACACTGACAGCGATAATGAAAAGGAAAAAACATTTTTGGAGTAGGTACTCAATAATCTAATTAAATTGTTTTATTAAATTTTAATTTTGCCCTGTTACAAAACTAACATCCTCTCAACTGGTTGTGTATAAACTTTTACTTTAAATAAAAATCAACATTTTCCCTCAGTTTTTTTCCTATTTTGCTTCCCTTTTGTTATTCTAATCATGACAATTTTGGTATTCGGATACTGCTTACACACTTTCCAGTATTCGAATACTCGGGACGCCGGTATTCAAATAATCCAAAAATAATCGTCGAATACTTCTGAAGTATTCGAATAGAGAATCTCGAATACTAATCAAAAAAGTATTCTGCTGAATACCGAATACCAAATAATGCCCGCTTATAATGCCCTAATGCGCTAATATGGAAATTTTATTGCTTATCCAATTTTATTTCTCTCACAATAAAGATCAAGTTTATATAAAAATAAATTTTAATATGTGTTCTCCTTTCAAAACTTTAGACATCTTCGGGACGTATCCTTTCGACTTAACTTTTAAAAAGATATGAGACGATGCTATTGCGAAATGTCTATATTTTCATAGGCCATCAACGTAGACCTTAGGGTGGAATATTTGGTCCAAAAGAGTTCGGACTGTATTTTTCCGACTAAAAATAATAAAGTTTGTTAAACATATGTATTAAAATAAAATCAATAACTTACCAGTTCCTGAAAATATGCTATTAAAACGGTTTCGGTTATTTGAAGAATTGCGTTCGCATCTTTCCAAATACCAAATATGCCATACTCCCGATCATACTGTTGCCTTAATTTAACTGGCAAAAGATTTTCGGTCGCCTTTATGGCCTTTCTCTTATATTTTGTGGAATTTCTTCCATTTTGAGCAAATCGTTAAATAAAAATGCCAACTGACTAACTGATAGAAACATCAAAGTCAAACTTAACACCAGTCATTATCTACTTACGTATACAGGTACAGGTGCAACTTATTTTTTATATTGCGAATAAATAATGTGATTAGTCATTGAAAAACTCTTTTTTGGGTAAAATTGTATGCACCACGGGCTTTACTGGACTATAATGCCCATCAGGTCAAAATCTAATCGGGCTATTTCGACCTTCAGGGCATTATAGTCCTAGTAACGCCCTTGATACATAAATAGGTATTAGAACTACAGGAAAATTAAATAAAATGCATGTTTTTTTGCTGTTAAATGGAATACCCTTTACTAAAATTATTCCCCTTAAACTATTTGTTTATTGCTGGAAATTTAAAAACATTTTTAAGCCGTACTTTATAACATTGTTCTTCCATGTCTCAATATAATGTTTCGCCAGCAATAAACGAAAAAATCCTTTAATTCCTAATCGAGACTCAATAACTCAAAGAATTTTCCGATTACGGGGAGAAAATTGGCCACCATTCTTCGTTATTGATTTATTTCCTTTCACATTCATTAAATCCATGTTTCGTGTGATTTATATAGATATCAGATACTGGCTCAAAGATAAATGTACCTGCGCCTCACATCGACGGACTCATTATTTTTGGCACACGTATATACCTACTGTATCAGAGAGGTCATTAATAAGCTCAATTTAGAAAAATTAACCCTAAAAAGTGTTTGAGATTATCAAAGAAATATCCAGTGACTGCCAAAATTTTAAACTATATGGAAAACTTTATTATTTTTATTTCTTAAAAAATATACAGTGTGTCCAAGATAAGGCTAAGCATGGGAATCTCAGTACCTATTGGAGATACAGCTTAGGTTAAATAAGAAAAAGTTGTGTTTTTTAAAGCTTATTTACATGCCGTTTAAAAACGTAAAAAATTTTCATGGCCTGCTGAGATATTTGGCAAAAGCGAAAATTTGACCATATCGATTTTATTTTTTTCTGACTTTATTGAAAGAGATATAAAAAAACTAATAACACTTTTTCATCGGCACTATTTAGCTACTACATGATGGTATTTTTAGATTTTATACTCGACGCTTCGTTTTCAAGAAACCATCATCAACTTTATTTTTTATATGGCTCGAAAAAGTAGACCCTGTATCTGATCCCATTTTTTATTATAAATTCAACGATGTCATATTTTTTAATTTTTATAAAAATAAATTGCATTTTTTCTATTTTTTAAAGTTATCTTTAAGTAGGCCTTGCAAACAAATGCTTGGACGTTAATACCTGTTACCGTATCTGCAACATAATTATATCATTATAAAATAGTATTTGTCGTTATTATCCTGTTTCTCAAGTTATTGTTTTTAGAGCATTGTTCTTATTGTTACTGTTGTCTTTATACGCATTACACATTACTAGGCTCAACAAAATCCGCGTGTTAAGAAAATATCGAAACATCAAGAACGTTTTGGGTTGAATATGTGGTGTGAAATTTTAGGAACTAAAATACCAGGTCCATGTATTTACCATAATTCATTAACTGCAGAAATGACACCTTCATTTATTTTTGCAGCACAAAATGTAGCATGTTAGCATGTCAAACTTATCTTCATGGCTATAGTGGCCATCCTGCATATTCGCCGGTAATAATACAATAAGATATTAGCTATTCACCAATAAACAATAATAGAGACAACAGTAATAAAAAGAACAATTGCTCTAAAAACAACAACTTGACAAGCAGGGTAATAGGGACAAATACTATTTAATAATGATATTAAATTAAGTTACAGATACGGTACCAAGTATTAACGTCCAAGCATTTGTTTGCAAGGCCTACTTAAAAATAACTTTAAAAAAATAGAAAAAATGCAATTTTTTTAACTAGAAATTAAAATATGACACGTGATACATCGTTGAATTTGTAATAAAAAATTGAATCAGATACAGGATCCTAGTCCAGAAAACCGTCAGGCCAGCATTGAAGCAAGAAACTACTGCAATCAAACAATTTCTGAAGCCAAAGACTCCTTCGACAATCGTATCAAAAACAAAGTTCTTTCTTGCTCAAATGGCAGCAAATCCTTCTGGTCCTTTGCGAAAAACATAAGTAGGAATTTTTGTGCCAGTTCTTTCCACCACTAACTTTGGAAGATGAAATTATTTTTATTGCTAAAGGGAAGGCAGAACTATTTGCCAAACAATTTGCTGCCAATTCAACCCTTGACCCTCCCGTAAATCATCCAATTTCAACGGTTACCCCAGTTCCTCATAAAATGCCCGATATTATTTTTAAAGTAAAACACATTAAGCGTATCCTTTCCTCCCTTAACACCAAGAAATCGTCTGGGCTGGACGGCATACCAGCAATCGTTTTAAAAAAATGTGCTCCAGAACTTGCACCAATCTTAACTCGGCTCTTTCGAATTTCTTACGACACAGGTATCTTTCCGGAGAGCTGGAAGGCTGCACGTGTTCAACCTATTCCCAAGAAAGGATCTAAATCGGTTCCATCTAACTATAGACCAATTTCAATTCTCTCAGTTCTTTGTAAAGTAATGGAAAAATTAATTAATTCACAAATTCTTAAGTACTTGGAAAAACACAAAATTTTGCACGACAGGCAGTATGGATTTCGCCACAAAAGATCTACAGCAGATCTTCTTTCCTTCGTATCACACTGTTGGAATAAGTCTCTTGAGTTTCTAGGTGAGTCCCAGATCGTTGCTCTTGATATATCCAAAGCTTTTGACCAGGTCTGGCATGCCGCACTTCTTAATAAACTTCCTTCCTATGGTCTTTCAACTAAACTCTGTACTTGGCTATCTAGTTATCTATCTGATCGACGTATATCAGTTATTGTGGACGGCCATTCTTCAAGCTTTCACCAAATAAATGCTGGAGTCCCTCAGGGCTCAGTTCTGGCACCAACATTGTTTCTTCTTCACATCAACGACCTTCTCTCGTCCACAACTAATTCCATTCATAGTTTCGCCGACGATAGTACCCTTCACTCCAGTTTTCAGGTTCCGAAACCCATCACTAAATCTGACTTGGAAAATAAACGCAGAGCGATGCAGATATCTCTTTCTCAGGGTCTTAATTTAATATTGGATTGGGGCGCCAAAAATCTCGTCCATTTTAATGCATCCAAAACACAGTCATGTTCCTTGTCGCGAAAAGAGTCATCAAATACTCATCCTCTACTTATGAGCGGCCAAGTTCTACAGAGCAAAGACACCTTCAATCTTGTGGGCGTCACATTTGAAAGTAACCTTAACTGGCATAAACACATTGTATCTATAGCCACGGCAGCTTCAAAAAGCTTGGATTTCTCTTTCGAGCTAAAAAGTATTTTTCCGCTTCTAATTTATACACTTTATATGTTTCCCAAATCCGACCTCCCTTGGAATATTGTTCTCATATCTGGGGCATGGCGTCCCCAACAACCCTGAGCATTCTTGATTCTATTCAAAGAAGAGCTATTCGTCTCATTAATGATCCTTCACTTACAGAAAGGCTTCCCTCTCTTGCCCATCGTCGGGCTGTGGGCGATTTATCGCTTTTTTATAGGTACTTCCATGGCTTCTGCTCTGAAGAATTGACCAGTATAGTTCCTCCACTCACGGTTCCCAACAGAGAAACTCGTGGTTCCGCGCGTATGCATCCCTATACGGTCCAACTGGACAGGCCCCGAACTTCTCACTTTGTTCGTTCTTTTATCCCTAGAGTTTCTAGATTGTGGAACCTGCTTCCCGCAGAGGTCTTTCCTTCCCCCAAATCTTCAAGTATTTAAGTCCCGTGTCAACAAACTCCCTCTTACCTCGCTTAAGACACCCACGGTACGTTAGTATTTGGGCTTTTAGCCTTCGTGGTTTGTCCAAAGATAAAAAAAAAAAAAAAAAAAAACAGGGAGTACTTTTTTTCGAGCCATATAAAAATAAAGTTGATAATGGTTTCTTGAAAACAAAACGTCGGGTATGAAATCTAAAAATACCATCATGTAGTAGCTAAAAAGTGCGAATAAAAAGTGTTATTAGTTTTTTATATCTCTTCAAATAAAGTCAGAAAAAATAAAATCGATATAGTTAAATTTTCGTTTTTGCCAAATATCTCAGCAGGCCATGAAAAGTTTCAACTTTTTTAACGGCATGTAAATAAGCTTTAAAAAACACAACTTTTTCCTAATTTAACCTAAGTTGTATCTCCAATCGGTACTGAGATTCCGATGCTTAGGATCCTTATCTTGGACACACTGTATATTCTTGATAAAAATCAGTTCATAGACTGAAACTCACAAAACACTGATCAACATTTAAATAAACTATGGCGTATACAACGTAAGTGCAAAATAATGAATAGGACACAAAAGAAAACTACCCTTATTTTAAACTTGAAGAAAAATATTTTTTGAAAAACTGGTTTAGAATTTAAAGTTATGTTATATTTTAAAAGTAGAACCTTTCAATAAAAAATTGGAAAATAACCTACTTTTTCAATTTACTCCATGTAGAGATTAGATCGAACTAAACTAACTGTCGTATTATATATATATATATATATATATATAATACGATGTCAGCGTTTACTGTTACATTACATAAATTGATATTGATGTTTATTGAAGTAGAACTAAAACAGAACATTTATTTAAAGTGTGGAAAATAGCTACTTTTTTAACACTTGTAGTGTACCAGAATGGAGTACTTTACCTTCATGTTGACGATTAAAAAATAGCATTTTTTTTAACGGTCGTGGAAAAATATATTTTTAAAGAGATAAAATTATTTAAAAACAAAGGGGATAGGTGATTTATTTAATTAATTACTGTTTTACAATATAACGTAAAAGGAATAAATGTGTTTATTTTTATTTGCTTTTAACACAAAAAGGCACATTTATGTTTAGTAATCGGGCAGTCTGAAAGTTTTTGAAGTAAATCAGAATAATTATTTGTTAAAATTGCCAATTATCAACATTTTTTTTTCGTCACAACATCAAGCGAGCAAAAGAGCTTAGGCAATCAAATCTATCAATTATTTTGCTTCTGCTAAAAAATTAATTTACGAATCCTTGAAAAAATCTAATTTTAAATCAAAAGGACCCTTTTCTCTTTCCCATTAATGGCTGCTATCTAGATTTTTATAAAAAACTAAATAATGAAAGAGGCCTATTTATTGTGTTTTTTGCTTTTTAGTTGTGTAAAGAAAGTTACAGCAAAAAAGTATATATTTTGATAATTTTTATAACTTCTTCAATATTGGAATAAAACTTGTGCGTTGGGGGTGTGCTAACTTTTTTGTGCTTTGCT
Source organism: Listronotus bonariensis (assembly GCA_014170235.1). Taxonomy (NCBI): domain Eukaryota; kingdom Metazoa; phylum Arthropoda; class Insecta; order Coleoptera; family Curculionidae; genus Listronotus; species Listronotus bonariensis. Next base: position 121,369 of record JACEGR010001951.1, on the reverse strand, counting down.
GTATGTACCATATAAGTAAAACACAAGATTCTTATTTGTTTTCTACATATTATAGATTAAACGAAAACTAAAAAAGTGCTTCTAAAGCACTCGAACTAAAAAGTTGAAAATAAGTTACAAAAAAATTTATTAAAAAATATTATATTGTTAAGGTATCACTCGACCCCTCTTTCCATATAAAATTTTGGGGGTGAGTCTCTCCCCTGCTACTGTGTTAAAGTAGAAAAAAATGTTTCGTCCTAAAACCAAAAATTGATGTATTCGAGCGTTATTTCTTAAATGACGTAGAGTACCTTAAATTGGCTCTGTTTTGTTTTCAAATGGCCAACCTGTATTTTTTATTGGGGCCCCGCATATACAGGGTGGCCCACCATATTCGACACGGTCTGTAGCTGGATAACCATGAAGTTTAAAAAAAATGTAAATACTGAAACATATACAGGTCGGAAAAGGCCACAGTATAAAATTATTTTACCCTATACAGGATGTCTCAAAAAAGTGTGACGTATCAAAGTTATATTTTTTTTTAAATGGAACACCCTATATTTTATGACGGTTTAAGATTCCACATAAAAAAATATTTTAAGTTTGTTAATAGTACCAAGTGTCTAATTTTATTCGTTTTTGTAATATTTGATTTTTTTCAAAATTTAGGGGTGCAATTAAATTAATTTTATTTTAACAATATAAACTCCTTAAAATTTAAAATTTGATACAAGATTAGGAAAAGTTTGCCTTATCATAGGTAGGTCATATCAAGATCATAGTTTATACAGGGTGATCAAAAAATAATTTCAATTTTTAGAAAGTCAAATAGCAATATCTCTCTTATTTTAAATGGAACACCCTGTATTTTTTTACACCACATGATGACAAACCAAATGCTCTTTCAAACGGTGTATAGGTTGCCTATACCTATCTTTTATACTTTTTAAGTAAATTACGTTTTAACATATTTATATTCCAAATGTCTATTTAAATGTAAGTAGGCTGTGATATAGCTATGCCGATTTACTAAGCCGTTATTGTAAAATGTAAATTTGTTGGAAAAAAGCACAAAATTAAAATATTTTGTATTATCTGCCACTATTTTTAAAATTAACAGAAAAAGAAATTTATTGGTTGCTTATAATGCTACTTTCAATAACACTTATTTCAGCTGAATGTGATAAAACTTGTGTTTTTAAACAATCCTAATAACGCCTCTGGTCAGTTATGACGACATTCTGTGACCTATAACTCATTTCTTCCCTTATCCATAATCACTGTGTCAATTTTTTTAAAGCAACTATTAAGGTTATCAGATGGAATATTTTTTAGGATTAACTCTAGACTAAAGTAAACCATTTTTCACATCCTACCAGTATTATATCATCTTGTAGTTGTAGAAGAAGGGTTTTTATTTAAAATCATTAAAATTTCTTTTAAACTGACTAGTAATCAATAAATGGTCGTTGTTATTTTCTTAAGAACAATATTAATGGCTGCTATGTCACAGCCAACTTTAATTTAAATAAACATTTGGACTAAAAATTTGTAAAAACAGATTTTACTAAAAAGCACAAAAGATAGGTATAGGCAACGTATACACCATTTAAAAGAGTATTTTATTTGTCATCATGTGACGCCAAAAATACAGTGTGTTCCATTTAAAATAAAAGAGATATGGCTATTTGATTTTCTGAAAAATTGAAATTATTTTTTGATCACCCTGTACAATATTTGATCTTGATTTGACCTACGTATGATATGGCAGACTTTTTATAATCTTGTTACACATTTTAAAGTTTAAAGTGTTAAAGTAAAATCAATTTAATTTTACCTCTGCATTTAAAAAAAAAATCAAATATCACAAAAACGAATAAAATTAGACACTTAGTACTATAAACAAACTTGAGTTATTTTTATATGTACAGGGTTTTTATTTATATTTTGTCACCTACTTTTAACTACAACCAAAAAGGATAGAAAAAACTTGTGTAAAGATTCATACTTTTTCATGTATTATCTTTTAAGAATTAAAAAGAAACAAATGAACATCAAGAAGTTAAGCAAAATAAAGAAGTGAACTTTTTTAAATAGAACACCTTTAACATCACCATTAAAAGGTCTTTTAAAGCTTAACAAAATACCACATTTGATATACCTGTCATTAACAGTTTCGGAAATATGTCCATTTAAATCTATTATTTTTCAGATTAAAGTGGTCATATTTCGAAAACTATTGAAGATAGATATATTAAATTTGGTATTTTTGTAAAGCTTTTTAAAAGACCTTTCTAATAGTGACATAAAATGCAGAGTATACCATTAAAAAATACCTTTTTAGTTTTCTTGAGCTTTTGATGTTTATTGGTTTCTTTTTTATGCTTTAATGATAAAAGATGAAAAAGTATGAAACTTTTATATAGAAGGTTTTTTTTAAATCATTTTTAGCTTTAAATAAAAATGGGTGGCAAAATATAAATAAAAGCCCTATAAGTACTTTCCCATAGAAAAATTGGTAAATAATTTTTGCATTTGGTCATTCATTTTTATTTCACCATTTCCGTATACGGTGCTAAAACGCATTTCTCATTTGCCCTTATTTTAACCCCAATAATTGACACCATTAGTTAGGCCGAACCGAAAGGTCTATAAGAAGCAGAAAGGTCATCTCAAGGGTCAAGAGGTGATTGCGAGAAACTTTGGCAAGGGGCAATTTAATGCTAAATTGGGCGACCTCTGCAGAAACAAGTATATCGCAATAAATTAAAATGTAAATAAATTCAACTGATTTAATTTTATTGTCGGATTATCCTTTTACTATATTAATTTCTTATGGTTATTTATTTTTCTTTATGATCTACAGTGGACCAGGTAATTTTTTTATCTTTTATGACATCTCACGAAGGCTTATTATGCCTTAATACCAATGCCGGGTTCCTGGATGTTTAATCCATTATTGTGTTCCGTCAACGTTATCCAAGCACTGAAACATGCAGTTTTTGCATTTCACAACACCTTTTAGACAACGCGGTAGTGCCACCACGGACGTTATTTTTAAATAACTACTACCTAGGAATGGCAGAATACTACACAGTGGTTTTGCCATTGCCAATTGTGAGGTAACGAGCGATGAAAAATCCGATGTCCGACACCGAGATTCGAACCCGGATCGCTGCGGTGAGAGGCTGACACGTTAGCCTTTGCAGCAGTGCTCGCCACTGCACCACTGTTCGCCACAATTAACAATTACAACAAAAACAACACATATTAACAATTTTTAACATGCTTTTATTAGCTTAACTTGTATGTATACCGGGTGACAACGAAATTGCCTTCCAGCAATTTATTTTCTTTAGTGCAATCATATAGTTTTTAAATTTAGGCACGTTATATTGTATCATCGGATGCCAATTTTAGATATAATAGCATCTATGTATTACTTCCGGTTTAACTGGAATGATATAAAATTTAATATTTTAAATAAAACACCCTGTATATTTTTAAAATTTGAATCTTTTAGGTCATTCCTAATATAAAACCTTAAATATATTTATAACCTAACTCTTTTGGTTTTGGAGAAAACGGCGTTTGAAAATGACCAAACGACAGCACATAATGCAGTTTTATGGGAAAACAAATGAGCATCGCAAAAATTTAAAATGCTTAAAAAGTTCTTTTAAAGACTCTACCTTTAAAGACCATTATAATACTACTTCCGGTTTAATCGGAAGTGCTGTAATATTTTAACTTCTAGTATGATAACCCTGATAATTTTAATGGAACACCCTGTATATTTCCTAAGATTTAAATTCTTTAAGCTATTCCTGATATAAAACCTATAATATACCCATGACCTATCTTTTTTAGTTTTAGAGAAAACGGCATTTAAAGAGGTCCAGACGACTACAAAATATCCATGAATTGTGAGGTTTTGTGAGTTCGGTATTGTGTTATATATGTTCGGTTACTGTGAGGTCGTTCAGATCTTTTTACACTCAGTTTTCTCTAAAACTAAAAAGTTAGGTTATAGGTATATTTTAGGTTTTATATCAGAAATAGCCTAAAGAATTTAAATCCCAGGAAATATACCGGGTGTTTCATTAAAATTAACAACGTTATCATATTTGGAAGTTCAAATTTTGCAGCACTTCCGGTTAAAAAGGAAGTAGTATTATAATGGCCTCTAAAGGTAGAGTCTTTTAAAAGAACTATTTTAAGCATTTTAAATTTTTGCGATGTTCATTTGTTTTCCCATAAAACTGCATAATGTGCTGTCGTTTGGACATTTTCAAACGCCGTTTTCTCCAAAACCAAAAGAGTTAGGTAATAAATATATTTATGGTTTTATATTAGAAATATAGAATTTAAATCCTAAAAATATACAGGGTGTTCCATTTAAAATATAAAAGTTTATATCGCTTCCGGTTAAACCAGAAGTATTACACGAATACTATTATATTTAAAATTGGCATTTGATAATATAATATATTGTCCCTTAATTTAAAAACTGTACGGTTGTACAAAAGAAAATAAATTGATGGATAGTTATTTTGTTGTCACCCAGTGTATGGATATACAAAATCAGCTACACACACATAGGCAATGTGAGGAAAAAAACAGTCTAACGTGAATACCGGCATGTAAATATTTCGAATTGGATGACCAATCGTACACCCTTTGTTGTTGCTTTACTAGACGATATACCTTAACCTATTACTTATACAGTAAATATATGTACGTAACTTTCATAGGTCGGTGAGTCACCCGTAAACTACTAATTTTATAATTTAAAATATCTATATTCTATATTTCCTTCTTTCGTTTCGGCGGTGTTAACAAAAAACAACCACGGTCATGCAAAACCGTCACATTCGAGGGGGTCATGCTAAGTTCTAGTAAGTTAAATCTTTTTTTGCTTTATCAAGAAATTTGGAAAAAAGTTTTACAAACCAGAACTAACCATGATCCCTCAAATCTGACAGTTCTGCATGACCACTCAAACCAATCAAATTACACGTTCCTGTGCTTTTTAGTGTAGTCTACTAACTAGGATTGCTTACGAAACTGACTAGATTACCCTTAAAAAAATCTGGGCAGAAGAATATTAGTAAAGGTGACTTCTTTTAACAAATTAAGTTATAACATGAAGATAGATCACACTATTCTATATAAGCACATTCATTATACAGTATTTTTATATAAATTGAATACACACCCAACATTTTAAAATAAGATAAATGTAGTTTAAAAAAACTAAAAAGCACGCTTTAATAAAATATTAAACAAAGAGTAAAAAATAATTATAGTAAAAAAACTAAAAAACAACTTTGAAAGCACATTGAACTAAAAAGTTGAAAATATTTTTTAAATAATTATAAAAAAAGCGCTTGGCGCTCAATATACAAAAATGTGACACAAAGCGCCAACGCTTTTTTTAAATATTAGTATTTTTCGTTTATTATTACATATTGTAGAACCATTTAAATAATTATTTTTAAATCGACAATAATGTTAAAAGTGACAAAAAAAGCTTTCTTGGTGGATTAAGCACTTTGTAATAGCATTAGTATTAGTATTAACCTAAAATAAATGTAACAATTTTTGTGGCATTGCTTAGCTACATTTTAAAAAAATAAGTAATAAAACTTTAATAAAAAGGAGTTACTGGTTTTAACCTTTTTATGGCACATATTTTGTCTCCCCGTGGCGCAGTGGACAGAGCTTTGATCTTCGAAGCCAGAAGTCGCCGGTTCGATTTCCAGCGGGGCAGACATATTTAGGTAGTAGTTATTTAAAAATATCGACCGTGGTGGCACTACCGCGTTGTCTAAAAGGTGCTGTAATATGCATAACTGCATGTTTCAGTGCTTGGACAACGTTGACGGAACAGGGGAACGATGGGTTAAACATCTAATAACCCGACACCCACAGTACTCTGGTATTTGGGCATATGCCTTCGTGGGATGTCAAAAAGATAAAAACATAAACAAATCATATTTTTCCCCATTTTAGTATTAGGTTTTAAGTTTCGGGAATTTCAAGGTCGTTTCTTAAGACTAAAAAATAAAATTTAATTTATAAACACTTTAATTTAAATGTATGTTTTTGAATCTTGTAACTAATTTTTACAAATACTAAAATTTAACTTTGATTTATAAACCCGGCCTAAGCCGCTTCTCTGTAATCGGGCTTTAACACTAATCTCGATGGATTGCTAATGTTATAACCTGCGCGAAACAAAAGTTACATTTCATGGGCGAAAAAACCGGTTTGTGCGCAAGCCAGTTGAGGGTAAACGCACCCGGACCCACACAAACTATTCGCATTATAGGAAAGAATGTGTTGACCGCGTCCTGGTTTTCTGTTCGAACTACGGTAGCTAATAAGCGTTACGGTCAGACCGCGGACGAAGGGTACGGGGTGCCGCTGTTTGTATTTTGCCACGGCTTTTAAGTGCGCATGTTCGTCCACCCACTGTGCGAGGTCGTAAAAATCCGAAAAATGCTTCTTGCCACTGCGGATCTAAATGTAGGTTATCTATGGGCTTTAAACATTGAAATATTTTTCAAATTTTGTTCTTGAGTCTGGAGTTTTCTTACTACTACAAATATCAATATTTAAATAAATCAAATACATATATTATTAAAAAACTCGATGCGCTACCAAAAAGGTCTCCTACCATTTTTTAATAAATTTACTTTTTTAAAAGTTATTGGACGATGAAGTTAAATTCGAAAGTTATTTCATCGTCGAATAACTTTTGAAAGAGATTACTTTATGAAAAACGTTAAAAGACCTTTTCAGTAAAGCATTAAATTTTCTTTTAGAATCTATGTTGTTTCTTTCTATATATATTTTTTCGGTAATTACAAAATCCAAAATAAAAAACGTAAATCTGGAAAATATATCAACGTTTAAAGCTTGAATACTTGAAATCGGTTCGTTTGGCGAATATTATTAAAAAGACGTTTTTTGCAAGCAATTTAGTTTCCTAAAAATATATCTGCAAGTATTTTTTTTACCTTTATAGTAAGGCAGCTTTGACACAAAGTGAAACTGAAAATAAAAAATAGCCACGTTTGACCTCTGAATATTAATATTCAGGGCTCAAACCTTCACGTTATATTTTCCTGTCAACTTAAATAATATTTATATTTATTTAAAAAAATAGTTATTTACATTACAAGATGTGAAAGTTTACTTTTGGTGTGAGGTGGTTTTTAAATGGCCGAGGCGAAGCCGAGGCTATTTAAAACCTCCTAACACTTGAAAGGCCTTTCGCATCGTGTAATGTATTATATTTTTTTTTGCTACTGTTCCATGTATCGCATAATTTAATAATCATTAACATCATGTTTTAATAGAAATATCAGAGATTTTGAAATTTTACCTGTTAAAAATTAATCCATAGAAATACATGTATTGTTGACATTGTCTGTCATCAGCACTTGTAAGATATTGAATTATTGTTAATTTAGTCCCATCCATTCCCATGTTAAAATGTTAAATGAATATGAAAATGGCATACAAAAGGCAGCTGACCTTGCGTGTGCCTCACTTCTGTCAGACAAATCTAAAGAGAGGTACCATCAAACATATAAATCGTTTTCTGAATGGCTTGCTACAAAAAATGTGGGACGGATTGACGAGAATGTGATGTTGGCGTATTTTCAATCCGAGTCTTTATCACCACCAACCCTCTGGTCTGTATATTTCATGCTTAAGTTAACAATTTCTGTAAACAAAAATCAAGATATTTCGGAGTTCAAGAAACTAGTTGCTTTTATTAAAAGGAAAAACGATGGTTATGAGGCAAAAAAGTCAAAAATTTTTAAAAAGAAGAAATCATAAAGTTTTTACTTAACGCGCCTGATCAAAGTTACTTAGCAATGAAAGTAATAGCCATTATGGGAGTGGCTGGAGCATGCCGGACAGACGAAATATACAGAATGAGATGCTAAGTGATGTAGAAATAAGAAATGACGTGGCTATAGTAAAAATAGTGGAGTCTAAAAATAAAGTTAAAAGAAACTTTGTAATAACCAACGATGAAGGCTCAGTTCCTTTAGTCAGATTTCTACAGGAATATATTAAGCTGAGACCAAGGAATGCTCTAGATGAGCGCTTATTGTATCGTTATGAAAGAGGTAAATGTGTTAAACAGGTAATTGGAAAGCACACTATTTCAAATGTACCTAAAGAAATTGCGAAGTTTTTGAAGCTTGAAGACATCAGTAGATACACTGGTCATTCTTTTAGAAGAACGTCAACTACGTTCCTTGCCAATGCTTCGGATGTCGATATTTTGGACTTAAAAAGGCATGGAGGTTGGACGTCTTCTTCTGTTGCGGAGGGATATATTGCTGAATCCTATAGTAATAAGGTGGAAATTTCAAAGAAGATTTAACACGAAATTCCTACCAATATTTCCTCTAATGAAGTAAGAGTAAAAAATATGAATATTGTGAACACCTAGTATAAAAAAAGTATACATTTTGGGAATTTTAAAAATATACATTTAATTTTTAATTGGGTTACTTAACATTGGGAAATTTGGGACATAAAACAATACGTGAGGTGTCAAGGTTTAAAAAGTATAAATCAAACAATTTTCTAGGTTACTCTTATAATAATAAAACAAAAACATTAAACAAGCTGAGTCGCCTAGAAATGCAAAACAAATACTGGAAAATTTGATATTTAAAGAAGAGAGAAAGAAATTAAAGGCGATTGGTTTATCAGAGAAGAAAGAGTAAAGTCAAGCATAAAGTTAAAGTTTTAGTTAAGCCCCGTACGGGTTATCCCTAGGATATGCCCGTACTAAATTTAATTTAGTCAAATAAGTTAAGTTGGTTTTAAAAACATGCAAAGTTAGTTTTCATGGTCCACCGGTCTCATGGTTCCAGAAGATAGTTCCATATGGTACACTGCCCAGTGACGTCAAGAAGCCCTTATATGTAATTCCAAATTTACGTCACAATATTAACGTAGTTAAAGGTGATAACGATACCCCCAACAACAAATTTAAAAACTGTTAATTCAAGTATTATTCCTCCAATTTCTTTTGCTAATTGCTCAAATTGCACAATTACTTTTAATGTCAATATCTAACCTAGTTTTTAAAATATTTTGTCATAAATTAGTTACTTTTTATAAATAAATCCTAATATTTCCCACAAGCATATTTTCTTTTTTTACTCTTACTTTTTTGTCCAGGCGCTGAAAATATTACTTTCGTAGGTAGCAACGCTTAGCAACCAGGTAACACGAAGGTTCTCTTTCGTTATCATTCACGTTGCTAGGGCCGCAAAGTTTTCTTATTTATACAGTAGTAGAAAAGGTAAATTTTTTTGGCCCAGTTTAATACACAGGGTGTTACTTAACTACTGTAAGTGCCTTTAAAAGGTGATTGCTTATGCCATTTTATGGAAAATAGTTTTTATGAACGTACGTCCAAACTAAATTAAAAAGTTTCCCATTTGGTAAGAACTTTACACACGCTGTATTAAAGTCAAAAAATTGATGATAAAATTTTAAGTTTTAAACTATAATATTGATAATTAAAATTAAGCTTGCAACGTTGTTAGAAAGCCCTACATCGGCATATTTTTTTGTGCTATGTGTTTTGGTGGTTGTCATTACAGATTCTGTAAAAAATTCTACCATGAAGCGCAAGGGGTGCAAATTCGGATTTGTTATGACTGCAGTTTAAGTGTAAATATTCAAGAACTTACATTTTGTCACTTTATATAAAATTACGCGGAACATTAGCTGGTAACTACCTGTATTATTTAGGTTTTAAAACTATCCCATATAACATTTTTTGCCGGCGTTGTACATTTAATTTACTGGCATTGCCAACACTCTTTAAGGGCAAGGCATTGGCAAAAAGGTATCAAAAAGACGCGAAAGTGGGCAATTGGCCGTTATTAGGCCACGTGTTGCAGATAAAGTGATGGCATCCGTCATTAATAAGTTATTGGCAAAAAAATGCGTTTAAGATGATGGCATCCATCATTAATAAGTTATTGGCAAAAAGATAACAAAAACACACGAAAGTGGGCAAATGCATATATTCCCAAGCAGCAAGCTGACGTCTTATTGACGAAAATTGTCGCATATACTTTTTTTAAAAGCTAAAATGATGCGATATTTTATTTGAAAATTAAAATAGGAAAAACTCCTTACTGCATGCAATTTCCTTGCAATGCAAAGTACCATCTCTCGGAACACTGTCCAACTTGGAGATGCAGATTTTTACACTAGCCGAAGATATTTCTTTCAAAGCTAAGTGAGATCACCAACCGCAGACCGCTCTCGAATTATTTTTGTCTAATATGGGTACGGTTTAGACGATAAAAAGCGAAGAAATTGCAGAAACGTAGTAGTTTATTGTCCATTACGCCATCTATCGCTATGTCAAAAAATTATTAAATATATATAATATTTTTATTAACACGTCTTAAAAACTTTTATATAAAGTTTTTAACAAAATGTTTACAGCTCCTAACAGTCTACTTGAATATCTTGCCTTCTCGACTAGCCATCACCAATTTATCCCACCAGACACACTTATTAGGTAATGAATACATTTAATTATGTCTATTAAAAGACCCTTTTCTTTAAAAAGAAACTAAAAAGCCAGCAAACCACGTAGAAAACAAATGCACAAACCGGTCACCTTCGGTCGAAATTAACGTAGCTAATTTTACCATAATTTTATTTTTATTCGCTCCAAAATACTTAATAAACATTTTGTTTGACCTAATTTTTATTTGCATGATTTTTAACAATAAAATGTTATGAAAAGGCCATTTCCTTTAAATTATGTAAAAAAACATAAAATAATGTTGTTTAGCTGCCATTATAAATAAAACAGATCAAAAAAATTGCTTTAATGTTAGTTAAATACCAATGTTAATAATATGGTTTAAAAAGTATGAATATGAGTTGAAGGTTTGCCTTCAAAATCCAATATTTATTTGCCTGCAACAAAAACGCGTGCTTTATTTAATCAGGATTGGTATGCCGCCATTTTTGTATGCTTGCCGGCAATTCACCTGCATGTAAAATTTATTGGCAATTAAGTGTTTATTTAGGGTTGACTTTTTAATGCGTATAAGATGTTGGCATAATATTGCCACCAATTGCCAATGCTTTATCATCAATGCCAATATGAAAAATGTACATTGCCGGCAAATAGTGTTTGCTGGGATGATGCCTAATATTTTGTCTCAAATTTAATACCTTGTTTTTAAAAGTGCTTTTGCTTTTAGCCGAGACACAAACCCAAAATCGTATATTTCTGTAAATATGGTAAATATTTTCGATACTTTTGATCTAGATACCCATTTTTATCAGCTGATTGACCGAATTGCAACACTGCTGCTTCTTTATTTCAATTGCCTATAGGTTGTTAATAAGACCCGCGTTGCTATGGAAACCTTTAAAGTAGAAATGCGACATTAAAGCCCAACATCGATGTTAAACATTGAGGGTGACATCAAAAGCTGGCCATCAGTAGCCCCGATAAATCAAACAAGTAACATCGGTACTTCTGAAACATCAATGATCGATGGTCCAATAATATAAATTCATAAGAATTGATTTTAAAACCATAAACTTTAATAATTTAATTTATTTAATAGTCTTGTAAACAAGATTTTAATTATAAAATTTTTAAAACTTAAACTATTAAATAAAATATTTTATTGTTAACCTCAGACGCATAATTTGATTCTCATGACAATTTACTTACCCCTTACCGATTGCAGTTAATTTAAACTTTTGCTATCCCTTGGCAAATATCAAATTACATTATTTTTTCCACAGTTAAGGTTTTTATGTATTAGTCAGTAGCGCAACTAGCTGCTGATTTTTTGGGGGGACATTTTCCCATGCGCCGCGCTCGTTGCTGATTCGGTGAATTCGACAGCGTCGATCACCGGAGTTAAGCATTAAGAAGCGCGGCCATAACTTGATGGGGGACCGGGTGTCCGCCGGTTTTGGCACAGACGGGGTTCTGTTTGGAGGTCCATCCAGGTTTTGGAATAAATGGAAAGGAGTAAGGTCAAGGCACAGTAAGCGTGCAGAAAAAAATAAACCAGTTTATAAAGTATTTTTATTTGCTGAATAACACTTACATATTTTAAATGCTTAACAATTTTAGGAGCGGGAGCTAACCGCGCTGTAGAAACTTAAATCGGTAAAAAGTATATATCTATACCCAATTTTATACAATATTTATAGTGAGGGAAATTACGTAAGTCCTAAAAGTTTTGGTACAAAACTCATTGTCTTTAATTTTAACAAAAACAAAATATTATCAAGTTGCCTTTGAAAACAAAAGTTTATTTACTTTATTTACTGTCAGTTGAGATTTATTTATTTTGAAGTTTTCGCTTTAAGATGTCGTATAAATTAGAAATAAGAAAAAGTATTTACAAGTTAGTTGGGCGGATACCCAAAGCTGAAATCTGTCGAATATTCCAGAATGAAAACATTTCACGCAGAACCATTTATAGAACAATAGCGGAATGCGAGCAGGGAATACCATGTCTAAATTTCCCAAAAAGTGGAAGACCACGTGCATTTACCGCACAGAGGTCAGAGAGATTGGTGAGAAGAGCAAAAACCAGATTGGAATGTCAACGAGGGGACTGGCTAGGCAATACAGATCTTCTAAGAATACGATATCGTTGGAATTGAGGAGGAATGGTCTTAAATATCGAAAGAGACGTAAGTGCCCCAAATACTCTCAAGCGCAGCATTAAAAAACCGATAAATATTGTGTGCCAAAACTTTTAGGACATACGTTAGGAAATATTTATTTAATAATTTAAATTATAGGTTGTTAATTGTTTGCAAATATGCCGATGTTAGAAGAAAACAGCGATGTTAACATTAATAATTTCGATACAACAACATCCTGGAGGACACGGTCACACTAGGGTAAAGGGAATTATCGACCTCCAGCCCTTGAACGTAAGATCAGACCACATGACTCTACAACTTCGAAAAACCATAAAATCAGCTGTAATTCTGACATATGGACAAATAAAACACCCTCATCACTTGACAGAGGCTTGGTTTGGTACACCGATGGCTCAAAGATGGATGATTAAGTAGGTGCTGGTGTATTTGGGGCAAGGCCCAAAGCGACTTTTGGCCTTCCATTAGGGAGGTAAGCCACTGTATACCAGGCAGAAATATATGCTATTTTAGCATGCGTTTAAGAGAATATGAAAAGAGGGTATCACAACCACATCATTCACATTCTCTCAGACAGCCAGGCTGCTCTAAAAGCCTTGGATGCCTATTGTATAACATCCAAAATCACGATGGAGTGCCTAAATAGTATCAAAGAGCTCGCCGCCAGGAACAACAGGAACCCACTTCTGTGGGTTCCTGGACACTCGGGAATAGAAGGCAATGAAAAAGCGGATGAACTTGCGACAGCTGGGTCGTCTAGTAGGTTCAACGGTCCAGAGCCAGTACTCGGACTGTCCAAAAAGGTGACGAAAACAACGACAAGCAGATGGTTTTAACAACAACTTGCTCGTTGGCATACATCATCTGGCCAAAGACATGCGAAAGAGACACTGGGCGATCCTTTTAAGGAACTAAAAATTGAGGAGCGCACTCAGCTAAGACAAGTAGTAGGACTTCTGACAGGACACTGTCATCTAAGGAAACACTTGCAAAAAATTAGCAGTTGCAATGGACCCATATCAAGTAGGCTTTGCGGGGAAGAGGAGGAAACAGCCTCACACATAATATACACTGCATTGCACTGACACGCAAAAGACACAGTCTATTTGGGAACATACATAGCGGGAACCCGCTCCCGCATGAACATCTTGGCGGAAATCTACTAAACCTGATAAAGGGCAGTGGACTTCTGTAACAAGGGAGGGGTGCACAATAAGCCAATAGGCTGCAGTGCAAGATGGTCGAATGACCAACCCAGCCTCAAACCAACCAACCAACCAACCCGATAATCGATGGCAAAACAACGACTATCGGTCAACCTAACATCAATGTTTTCATACTATCGATGAACATCGCGTGCCCCCACTTTGAAGTAATTAATTAATATCTATCAATGTAATTTTGTGATTTGACGAATTTAAATTTAATAAACATTTTAAAGTTAAGTGTGGTTGTTTATTAGTAATTTTGAATATAAAATTAAAAAGTCTAATTGTGCATTTGATATAATAGTAATTTTAAGGAAATTCACATTTCATTACCTGTCAACGGATAATTTTTTAATTTTTTTTTTCGTCAAGAATTTTTTTTTTTTAATTGATTTTGTCTATATTTTGGTAAACTTAAAGTAGTTTTTTGACTATTCAAATATTTATTATTATTTTTTTGTTAGTTTTATAACTTAATTTGTTTTTGGTAATGTTACAGTATTTAGGCCGCTTAAAAGGATTTTTAGTTTAAAATGTTTATTAAGCTACTTTACAAAGTGAGGTGAATCCCAAAACAGCAAACAAGGGCTTTAGGTCAATCCTTCTATACCTTTGGAACATTTAATTCTTCGGTTTAGGATCTAATCCAAATAATAGTACTAAAGCTATTGGGAATGGGCAATTTTCTACAAATAGATTTACGAAAAGACAAAGGACATTGTTCTCACTTTATTATATCAATAATTGCAAATGTCCTTTCTTTTTTCTTATGCTATACATGGCTACAAAACCTAATTAAAAAAAAACAAAAAGTTCAAACTAAATTCCTTTTATTTTTAATACACATTACGCTTTAAAAAATATATTTTTTTATTTATGTCCCCCTTTATTCTTGGTACAAATTATATAAAAAACTTTAATATTTAAAATTAATGCCTAAATGCTATACTTCAGAAAGGAACTGACCAATAAAAAATATAAGATGGCTGCTTGGGAAAAAAATTAAATAAGAAGGGGGCCTTTTTCCGTATCATTTTAAAGCTCCCAACGAGTACATTATAACTCTAGAATATTAAGTCAATATATTTACTAGGGCTGGCAAAAACCGGAAAAACAAAACCGGTTAACTGGTTTTGGTTAAAACCGGTGAACCGAATATTAAAAAACCGGTATGAATAACCGGTTTTTAAAACCGAAAACGGTTTTTAAAACCGATACACCGAAATCTATTTCATTTTCGCTGCCCCTTTCTGTTTCTTTTATTCTTGAAATAATTTTGAAGACCAAAAAAAAACAAAAAGGTCCTCACTTTAATTTCTTGCAATTCTACGTACTAAGTTAAATTCTTCTGCCCGCCCCGTAACCAACGTCTGCCGCCATACGCTTCACGCCACTGTATAAAACAACCGCTTTTCGATTTTGGTGCGATTATCCCAAAAAACCGTATTCGAAAACCGATTATCCGAAAAACCGGTATTTGAAAACCGCTTTTTTAAAACCGGTTAACAGATATTCGAAAACCGGTTTTTCAAAAATACCGGTTTTCGGTTTTGGCCAAAACCGCAGTTAACCGAAAAACCGGTTTCGGTTGCCAGCCCTAATATTTACCCACTACAAAATAGTGGTACGGTAAAAATTCCCTAAATACCTGATCAGGATGGCTATATTTCCGAAAGTAATTAAGTTAGATGTGCCTATTGTGGTGTTTTCTTATTTTTTTAAAGAATTTTTTAATGGTGATACAGGAATACAGGGTGCTTCATTAAAAATATATACTTTCTGTCCGACTCTGTATAATACTATCACCAGTATCACGGGTAAAAAGATCTTTAAAGAAGCTTTAAAGAAAATGCTAAATTATTAATATCTAACTTTATTGATTTTAAAAATATGGCCATTCAAAATACGTATTTAGGTAACTTTAAAGTATCGCCATTTTGTAAGGTAAAGGTATTCACTTCATATCGTAGGGTAATAAAGTACTTAACAGAAGCTTTTAAATAATGACGACCCCCTTTACCAAATATATATTTTTTAATAATGCACCCAACATCCACCCTGAAATTTCCATCTGTAAATTTACAGTTATTTACTATGCAAATTATTTCATCATAAAATGGCGGTACTTTAAAAATTACCCAAATACCTTATTTAAATGACCATATTTCTGAAACTCATAAAGTTAGATATACTTAATGTGGAGTTTTTTGAAGCTTCTATAAAGATCTTTTAATAATAATATAATATGGGTTTATTAAAAAATATGTACTTTTTGTTCTCCCCTGTATATTATCACCAGTATAAGAATATAGAATAAGATCTTTAAAAATCCTTAACAAAAATACCATATAATGTACATCAAACTTTATTAGTTTCGAAAATATGGCCATTCAAATCAGGTATTTGGGTCATTTTTAAAGTACCGCCATTTTGTGGTAGGTGAAGATATTGACTTTATATACATGGTGTCTCGAAAAGGTCTGTACAAAATTGTACCACAAATTACTTTGACCCAAATGCAATGATCTAACGCAATTTACCTTAGTCGAAAAGTTTTTTGTTGGCATGATACAGGTGTCAAAATTTTTGTTTTATTTTATTTATTTTTGAATATTTTATTTATTATAAGGTTTTTTTCTACAAAATTCGCTATTGAAAGATTTTTCAGAGTAGGGAATTAAAATATGCTAATTTTTTTTTGCCGTAAGATGTAGAGGGGCCACCTGATTAGGTTCATAACCTTTTGTTGCCTCAGTATATTTTAACTTTGGTATAGAATTTTCATTCTGCCATATTTTTTGCACAAAAAAGTTTTATTGAGTATCGTCACAAGTAACCGTTTATAAGATATTTTAGATTAATCATTTTTTTCCATACAAAATTTCCCATTGCATTAGTTTACGCTTTATCTAGGCCACCTGGTAGTGTCCAAAAGGTGTGTAATCTAATGTAATTTACCTTAGACGAAAGGTTGCTGGTTTCCAAGATACAGGGTGCTCGTAGCGATATTTATCAGGTATACCTTTTTGTGGAAAATACAGCGTGTTCAAAAAATGCTTTAGAAAATTTTAAGGGGTCATTCTGCACTAAAAAATAATGTTAGTAAGTTTTTGACAAAATGTCGAAATCTCCTTGGTTACCAAGTTACAGGGGTTAAAAGTTAATTTTTATTTTTGTTTTTTCGCCATGTTGCATTTATTTTTTAACCAATCTAGTTGACATTTGGCACACAAATCAAGCTTTGCAGATTCTAAAATTTGAAGATCAAAGTAATTTTTTTTAAACCGCCAGGGGGCACTTAACCTGAAACTTAAAATTTATTTACACCATAACTTTTTATTTTGACAGATATCGCAAACCCAACACCACACAGGGTGTCCAGTAACTTAACCGACAAACGGGCGATTCTACAACGAAAAATAAGAAAAAACTTTATATAAACATATGTCCTAAGCCTTTTAGTTTCTTAACTAAAGTGTGTTAAATATAAAAAAATAATAATTTTTTTAATACCCCGTAGTTTAAAAACTAAGAGGCTTAGGACATATGTTCATATGAACTTTTTTCTTATTTTCCATTGTAGAATCGCCAAGTAAAGCTTGGCGGTTAAGTTACTGGGCACCCTGTATGTATGTAGGTAATTTGATTGAGATTGATAGAAACTACTGTCGATTGGTGCCTAAACGGTTGGGTGTATCCACTTTAATAAAGAGTATCCTATTTTTAATTTTTTTATTTATCTATAAAATTGCGCCCTCAGGTTTGCGATATCTGTTAAAATAAAAAGGTTATGATGTAAATAAATTTGCGCAAAGTGCCCTTTGGCGGAAAAAAATAAATTTTATCTTCAAATTTTAGAATCTGCAAAGCTTGATTTGAGTGCCAAATGTCAACTTGATTGGTTAGAAAATAAATGCAATATGGCGAAAAAACAAAAATAAAAATTAAGCTTTTAACCCCTGTAACTTGGTAACCAAGGAGTTTTCGACATTTTGTCAAAGGACTTACTAACATTATTTTTCATTGAAAAATTTCCTAACGCATTTTTCGAACACACTGTATATTGAGAATGATAGGTATCTACTAGAATCATAATATACCGAGGCAAAAAGAAGTAATGACTTTTTGAAGAAAAGCAAATTATTGCAGGTGACTGCCCCTACATTAAACGGTAAAAATATAAGTAGTTTTTAAATCCCCCTCTTAAAAAAACTCGTATATACCGAATCTGGTAAATAAAAATTTCCTATTAAATAAAATATTTAAAAATATCTAAAATAAAATAACATTTTTGACAACCTATATCTCGCAAACCATTAACTTTTCGACTAAGGTAAATTATGTTGAATCGTTGTATTTTGGCCAAAGTCTATGGTAGCATTTTGTACAGACTTTTAGAGACACCCTGTATAGTTTTTATGTATGAATTAATGTTATATCCCAAAGTTTTAATTTTGTAAATTGATCCGTTTAAAAATTAAAAAGGAGGGAAACATTACAGAAATGCACTGTATAATATTAACAGACAAAAAAAACTCTACCAATTTTTAAACAAAAATATAAATATTAACTACAGTCTTCCAATACATTTTATGTATACACTTTTGGGATTCTATTTTACATAAAACCCATTTAATCCAGCGCACACAAGGGCCGAGGAACCTTTAATATTTTCACCTCGAAACAAGGTATTTTCAAAAATGGAAAACAATCCAGTACGCCCAAAACTTTAGCATAAGTGGTCACTCATATTCCCTAAGACGCCCTTGAGACCCTTCGCCATCCCTTGCTTGACCTTTTTACAAAGCAATATGAACCCAAAGTTACCTTAAAAAGACAGTGGCGGGACGCCTTAAACTACTAAAAATTTCAGGATTCAAGGGTGTGTGAGCGCAGCTTAAATACTTATTACTACTAATACCTACTCTTTAATATTGTGCTACCTTTTTGTAATAAATTAATGTAAAGAGATCTTAATTGTAGCACACATTTTAAACAACAATTTTTTCTATATGCCACGAGAAATATAGTTCCTTAAAGGAAGCAACCACTGTACAAATAAATGATAGTAAAGTCAAGACAACCGCGAACACGCCCGAGAATATCCGACAACGGATGTCCCTTGCATCTCGTGGCCGTCCGTCCACTAAAGGGAATTATTTAAGTGGTTCTTTGTTTTTTTTTATGTGTGTGGATTAATAAAGCGAACGGCGCTTACCGGCGCCGGCGCACAGTGTGTCGGTATGGGTAAAAAAGTGGACATCTGGGTATAAAGTCAACATTGAAAAGTACAATTTTTTTCATTGTCACAAATTGACAATACCCTAGGCTATGTTGGTGCACATTAATTTTTTTTACAACTTTTAGTTTCCAATAAATTCAATTGAAACTTGCCCTTCCCTAAGTCACAAAAATTTAGGCAAAAACATTGTCTATTAAAAAAAAATTGTACTACAAAAGTATTAGTTGTTTAAAAATTATTTTTTCTCCTTTAGAGAAAAAAAGCGCAAATTTTTTATTTGCTAATATTTGCTATTCTTAGAAAAAATGCTTTTCTTTCACATGCTGCAGCGGTATTTATTTATTTTGTATTAGTCGATACGGATTCAAAACAAATTTGTAAATGAATCAAATAAATTGAGATTTAAGGTTTTGCAGTAATCAAGCCAGGCCATGGTTAGGTTAATCTGTAAATTTAAAATATTTGTTTTACAGTATACAGGGTGATCATTTTTAAGTCGGCACTATTGCTAACTATTTTATTATTGGCGATACGAAGTCGGTTAAATTAGAAGTAGTAGTATTTTTCCGCTGATTAACGTGCTGTAAAAAACAATTGAACATCGGGTTTTCGATTTATTGCAAAAATATATTTTTTTAAATGAAACACCCTGTATATTATATCACCAATCGAAAGATCTATCAAGCAGTTTTAAACAAAGTGATGTGTTATATCCAATTTTTAATAGTTTCGGAAATATGGCCATCCTCGGGAATTTGATAGTAAACTGGCATTTTAAAAATAGAACACCCTGTATATTACATTACCATTAAATAGATATTTTAAAGGGCATTAAAAAATACCACATTTGAAATGTCTATCTCTTGTAGTTTTGAAAATATGGCCTTTCAAATCTAAAAATAGTAGATATTAATGTCTATTTTATCTTTGACACTAAACTTAGTGCTTATAGCTTGAAGATGTGGAAAATTTAACATAATTTTCAGATTTTGATGGCCATATTTTCAAAACTATAAAAGATAGACATATCAAATGTGGTATTTTCTTAAAGCTCTTTAAAATATCTATTTAATAGTAATGCAATATACAGGGTGTTCTATTTTTAAAATGCCAGTTTACTATCAAATTCCCGAGGATGGCCATATTTCCGAAACTATTAAAAATTGGATATAACCCATGAGGACTTTGTTTAAAACTTCTTGATAGAACTTTCGATTGCTGATATAATATACAGGGTGTTTCCTTTAAAAAGTCTTTTTTAAATAAATGGAAAACCCGATGTTCAATTGTTTTATTGTTGACCGCACGTTAATCAGCGGAAAAAATACTACTACTTCTCTAATTTACCCGACTTCGTATCTCCAATAATAAAGAAGTTAGCAATAGTGCCGATTTAAAAATGATCACCCTGTATACTGTAAAACAAATATTTTCGCACAATTTTATCAACATTCATGATTATTATATCAATACAAACATTCGCTAATTTAAAAGCATTGATGTCCATTTTTTTTTTCAATTTCGTCACACTGTGCGGCGTAAGCCTCACACCCGAAGGCGATATGTCGACAGCGCTTCTATTTGAACAATTGCGAGTATAGCGGGCATGTGAAACTACTATGAGTTGTTTGTACGGTGAAAGCAACTAATATCACTGCATTGATTTTATCATTTAGAATAAATAACTTTTTGCTAAAAGCCTTAGATATTGTTTAGTATGGTACCTCGATAGGTTTAGAAAAACAGGTAAGAGATATTTAAAGTTTCTAAAGGGTAAATTTGGGGCTTTACACGTTTAGTTAAAATTAGCCATGAATTGAAAGGTTGTCTCGATGTGTAGAAGGTAAAACTGTTTTTGAAATATTTCTTTTATTGGTTAAACGGTACTAATAAATCTAGAGGGTGGGCCAAATTCGATGCTTTTTAAAAAAATCATGTTTTTGTATATTGTACATAAAAACTGATGCTAATTTGCCGGGCAAAATTTTTTAGTAAAACTTACTGGTGAAAACCAGAATTCTTTATCTTGCGTCGTTTACTCGCTACAGCATGTTTCTTAATTTCTTTATTCGCTACAGCATGTTTCGTTAATTCTTTATAACTTTTTATTTTTGGAGATTTATAAACTCAGTAATTTTTTTTTCTGTTTGACAGTCCACGAAGGCTTTAAGCCTAAGTACCAGAGTACCGTGGGTGTCGGGTTATTAGATGTTTAACCCCCTTTTTCACGCTGTTCCATCAACGTTATCCAAGCACTGAAACATGCATTTTTTTTGCATTTCAAAGCACCTTTTAGACAACGCGGTAGTGCCACCATCGACGTTATTTTTAAATAACTACTACCTGTGGTAGGCAGAATACTATACAGTGGTTTGCCAAGCCATCTGTGAGGTGACGAGCGATTAAAAATTCCAATGTCCGGTTCCGAGATTAGAACCCGGATCGTTGCGGTGAGAAGCTTAATCAATTTCAATTCAATTTAAAAGTCCATTTATTTTCTGAATATATCTTACATTTCCACAAAGTTTACATGTAATAAATTGTACAATTTCTTCGGGGCTAGTTGGCTAGTCCTTCCAAAATAACGGCCCAGGTTCTCAGGACGAAGCCCTCCACCCGGGGGCTGGTGTTTGCCCTTGGGGAAACTCGGGAACCGCGTGGGTTACGAAATAAATCTTTTCCGATACCTTTAAAGATTATTTATGGTTTACGTGTTGTTTGTTTCTTTTATTTAAGATCTATTTTGATTTTTAAAAAATGACTTCGTTAAATTATTTCGGGAAAAATCGTGATCCAAAAACACGATTTACATTTAAAGTGTTTTTATTTTTAATGGAAATCTCTAGCAGAACTCCCGGTAACAGTGTGATTGCCTAGATCGGTGAGAAGCTGGTACGTTACCGCTGCACTACGCTCGCCACACACATACTTTGTCACGGCAACTTTTTATGCAGATTGCAGATATTTATTTTATTTTTTTATTATAATAATCAATAGGTATTAACAACATAAATTACAAAATTAAAAGCAATCCATGTGCAGAATGGACATAGGTCTATGTGTGCGCTTTAGGTTATGCGTTTCATTTTTACTTTAACGAAATTTTGACTTATTTATTTATTTTTTAAATTTCTAGTATAACACCCTGTATACTTTTTTAGTTCTGAAAGAATTACAAAATTATAGGCTGTGTCAGTGTTGTAAAAAAATAGGGCAGATTCTGCTATTGAAAATATAAAAAAAATCAGATAAACACAAGTTTTAAAATTCCTTATTTTCCTCGGTATTCAATAAAATCAACAAAAATAGAGTTTTATACGTCATAATGTTGTTTTGCCCCTGTCAATACATATTTGGATTTTGTACAAAACTTGGCACTTATTTAGATCTCCATTCCTTTTGCGGCGAAGCCCACAGCTATGTATAATTTTGGTATTAAACTTGGCTCAACTTTTTCACAATTTATGATATGCTTTTCACGTCCTTCACAAATATTCATAAAAAAATTCTTAAATGCCCTGTACCGAAGTTCGTGAAATATTTTAAAAACATGACCCACTTCAGATATACTCAAGAAAAGTTTTCTAAAAACATAAAAATTGTCGTATCTTTTCATCCGCTGTGTTTTTTATGGACCGCTTTTCATTTGATAAACAGCCCGAACAAGTTGCCCCTACTTATTTCGGCCTGTGGCCCTCGACTGATCGAAAAGGGTCCTGAGAAAAATAGGGGATGATTTATGAAGTTGCGGCGTAACAGGTCGGAAAAATATAAAAAAGATGTCTGGTAATAGATAGGCAATAATCGGCTGCCATTTTAAAATATCGTGGTGGCGAAAGCAATCAATTTTTAAAAGTGGAATGCTAAAACAAAATAAAAGAAAATTTATCATTTTTTACCTTCGCAAAAATTATAAATATAAAAAAATAAAAAAAGGAAAAATACACAAATCTAAAAAGTAAATAGAATGAAAAAGTACATATTGAAACAAATTACTTATTGGATTTTTTTTTATTACAACCGAATGTAGAATGTAATATTTACATACCGAGTGATGCATCACCGGGCGAGACATAGGAAATCCCATGTAATTTTTAATGAGGCCAATTATTGGCTCCCCTAATTATCTTAGAGAAAAATTCTATAAAAGTTTATTGAAGAGCAAGCAAATCTACGTCCATGGTAAAACTTTAGATTTTTGGTTAACCCGTTTGCTAGCTAGAAACTAATATATTTTTAAAAATTGTTACATTATTATCGCCTCATATTTATGAACAACAATAAAAATACCAGTTAGCGTGACGATACGTTGTCATTTTAAAATTTAGTGCTTTATTATTATTTTTTACTCTAGTTTAGTTTAACTTAACTTAATTCGTTTGTATAAATATAACTTTAATCTTTTCACTGTACGATTTTTTGATAATTATAAAGCACTGAATTTCAAAATGACAACGTTATATCACGCTAACTGGTATTTTTATTATTGTTCATAAATATGAAGCGATAATAATGTAACAATTTTTTAAAATACATTAGCATCTAACTAGCGAACGGATTAACCGAAAAATCTAAAGTTTTTACCATGTACGTAGATTGGCATGCTTTTCAATAAACTTCAATAGAATTTTTCTCTAAAATAATTAGAGGAGGCAATAATTGACCCCATTAAAAATTACATGGGATTTCCTATGTCCCGCCCGGCGATGCATCACCCGGTATAGCCTGTATATACTTGACCTTCTAAGAAATCTAGCTACTGCTAATATGGTTTGAGACTATGCTTAACTTTTATAAAAAAAAAAAAATTAACTAAGAAACAAAGAAGTTCAAATTTGTTCTATACTTAATAAACTATACTGTGTATTAAAAATCAAAAGCAACCATATTTAATAGGTAAACTTTAAAGAATAATATACCTTAAGAGAAATATCTCTTTTCGACAGTTAAAGAACTCCTGCTTTTCAAGTCATTCATCAGGACCCTCTCCAGTGACGCGTTTCGCCTAGAGCTGGGCGATAATTATCGATGTTTATTAAACATCGATGTTGGGCGTTCGATGTTTTCCTTATCGATATTGCAGATTTAAAAAATCGATAAAACATCTATGATTTTTACTTTTTACATCGATGTTTTAAAATAATATTTTTTTTCAGTTTTGAAATCTAAAACAATTCCATAAATTGTAAAGTTACGAAAAGTGAATCGCAAAACCCAAAAATCGGTTACGGAATGTCGCCTTAAACAGAAACGTCAATATCAAAAGTATTTTTATAATTGAAATATTTAATGTAGGTAATTTTTTCCCCTATATATATTTTTTTAAATGTGGCTGTGCTAATATGTTTCCTATCATTCCTATGTTCGTTAACACACCAAAAAATTTATTGATATTTTTTATACATTTATTTTAATTGATTTTTGATACTTAAACTATTTTTAAGTATTAATAATATAAGTATTATATTATGTTTATTTTTTATGTAAAAATATTTATTATTTGTAACTAAAACTAAGACAACATTTTTGCTGTATAATATTTATTGCTTAGGTTAAGAAGAAAATTACAGAGGTCTATTTACAATACTCAAAAATGTAATTTGACATAGAAAAACAATAATTTTAAAAAATTAACGGTTTTCAATGTCACGCGATCGATGTTTTTCGATTATCGATAAAGCCTTTCGATGTTAACATCGATGGTAAACATCGATGTTGAACAATCAATGTCTCATCCCTAGTTTCGCCTACCTTATAGGCATTGTCAAACTGGCTGTACCGGGTTCACGATGAATAACACGAAAAGCAAAAGTATCTTAAATAAACAGCGTCGCTGTTCGACGGTAAAAAATAATCTAACCATTGATATCGTACTGAAAAGCATCATTCAGTGAATCGGCATCGAGTTATACCGTAAGTCCGCAAGTTAGATACAGGAAAATAAATGGATACATTGATTTTCTTGTATCTAACTTGTCAAGAAAAATATTTTTGGAACTTTAGCACCCTGTTATCTCAGTTAATATCAACTTTGGTACTGAGGTAAGTTTAGGTAGATCGCAATATTTTAACGTCACAATTCTACATTTAAATTTTGGCCCATTACTTAAGCACCACCCTGTATATACATCCCACTATCAATACGCGTCCGATGGTATGAACTCGCCATAAACAACGGCGTCAAAATATTTACGGCGCGGGTATACGGACGCCAAAAATTTTTGGAGGCCGTTGTGTATGGCGAGGTTCTATGGTCTGACGCCATAAAGATTGGGATGGATTTACTATTATTATTTTTTTTAAATAGTACAAAATTGTATAAGTAAATGTTTTTTGTCAAAATTTGAGGTTAAAGCATGAGAGTAAAAAAATCTAATTGTCCATCTGGCGATTGCCTTGCAGCAAAGCCATAAACCCAAGCAAGCAAGCAAGCTAATTGTCCATTTTTGACATAAAGCATTACAACTTAAATAATGGACAAGGAGCAAAATTTGAAGAAAATTTAATTATTTTAAATATATATATATATATATATATATATATATATATATATATATATATATATATATATATATATATATATATATATATATATATATATATATATAGTTTAGATGTGGTTTTCTTTCTTTGCCTTCTATATGTATATTGTTTTATTATTTAATATTCTTGGGATTAAAGGCCAGATAAAACCAAATTTTCTTTTTAAAATACTATTTTAATTTTAACGTTTCGGCTCTCGGTATGAGGCCTTCATCAGAACTTATTAGATAGAAATTTCCATGCCCAGTAAGTGTTAAAATTCAACATAAACACAACATTTTTGGACGATCACATAACGGATTTTAGTAAACATATGTTACCCACACAGCGACATAATTTTAAAACTTAATAATAAAAGGGGAGCAGCCGTTATGACTATTATTTTTGTTTTCTTTTTTTTAATTTTGTAAAAAAAATTAAATTATATATATATATATGCTTCAATTTTTTCTTAAACCATTTCTTATAATTTACTTTTGTTTACTTTGTTTTTTGGGATTGAGGTTTTTTTTAATTAATAAAACAATACTTTACATTTTCTGACGTTTCGCCTTACATGGAAGGCTTTTTCAAAGATCTATTTATTTATATTAACGATAGTCTTTTGGCATGTTCCTACAAAATAATAACGAGTTAAACCAATATTAATTATTTACAAAACATTAAATGGATGATTTCTTTACATTTAAAATTCTTATATTTATATAATAAAACTGACACAAAAGGTAGACATAAGACAATTTAAACTACATTTTAAAAACAATAAAAACTAACAAAATAAAATAATGGGATACGCACCTTGAAAATTTTCCATCCCTTGCTCTAATTGTCCAAAAAATACTTTGGTATGACTACCCAACATCTAAACAACCGATTAAATGGTCACAAATACCAAAAAATGCATCTACAGCTTTACATATATATATATATATATATATATATATATATATATATATATATATATATATATATATATATATATATATATATATATATATGTATAACAATTTTTTCTTTACTTTCATTTTTTAACTTTAAATTCTGACATAAAATTTAATTCTTTACAACATTTCCTTATACAATTTTGTCAGTTCTAAAAAGAAAGGTACTTTAGTCTAGGTCATTTTTCATATTTTTAGTTATACCTTGCCCTGTATATTACCAATCGAAGTAAAATTTTGTAATTAATTATGTCATAGTTTTGGACCATGCGACCACTTTTTCCAAAAGGACGTTTAAAAGTTCCAAAATTTTTTATCCATTTGTCCTCTTGTAACACCTATCCTGGCACACACTGTATACAAACACCCATACATACGTTACAAGTTAAATAAAAGTTTGCAAAATTTAACTTTAAAAAGCTAAAAAAATTTAATAGAAAATGTCATTTTAATCTACTTACTTTAACTCTTCAACAAGTCCGCCCGTCGCGTCGCGTCGGATCGTCACTCGTCAAATTTTAATTTAGCCTTCTTTCTTTTGCCGCAAATTAATTAATCACCCAAAAATTAATCGATTACACTGTTTAATAATGTTCACAGAGTGATTTTAATTAGCGCAGATAGTTCATTACACTGCAAATTCAATTTTATCTTAATAGTGTCGTTTCGCTGAGGTTTAGACAGGATCAAATAGGAAAGCCAATATTAAAGCGGTTATAGTGTAATTTTAAATTTAAAAACTTCACCTAAGTGATATAGCAGAGTCCCGTTAGGGTTTGACCTCAGAATTTATTTACTTGAAATAATATTATAAAACTTATTGGATTGTAGTGTTCATAAGGTATAATAATAATGTATATTGAAATTAAATACCAACGTACCGTGGGTTTTCCTTGGCAAGGTAAAAGGCAGTTTGTTAACGGGGGACTTAAATAGTTAATAATACTAACTGCCTTTAACATTAGCGAAAGACGGAAAGTTGAGCGACGGACCGACGCTATCAAAGTGTATGGAGTCTTACACACAAAAAAAAGATGTCCTAATCTTAACAATTTGCTTTTGACTCAAGACACGTTGTGAGTTGTCTATAACGAAAAGAATATATTCTTCTTATCAGTAAATGATATTCTTAAAAACATTATTTCAGTACAAGCATAAAGGTAGATTCAGTTAAGTAAACATAATTTTTTAAGTTAAGAATATTAATGCTTTCTTTGTAGATATTCTTTTGTCGACGCGAAGAAAAGCACTAATTTTATTGGGGAAACTGTATTCTTGTCAAGCGAATAATTTAAAACATATGTTTTCTTCGGCAAAAACAAATAAAAACTTAAGTTAAGAATACATTTCTTTGGCCAATAATATATTACTTTAGGGTTGTCTTGGTTAAAGAATGTCATAATTAAATACTTTCTTCAAATAAAACTACTTAGTTTTCATTTAAAACAAAATATTGTTATAAAAATTTTATTAATCACAATTATTATTGTTAAAGTACAAAACAAAACTTTTAATAGTATAATATTTTTATGATGTTATGTTAGAACTTCTGGACTTAGAGCCAACCTTGCTGAGGCGTCTAGGATCCTATTAATGGAAATCTCCCTGGTACAGCTCTGATGTTAATAAAAACAAGAGTTTTTAATGCTCTGCATCCGGCATTTCCAGTATATTCTTCAGTACTTTCTTTGTGAAGATTTCACGGAAGTTCCCGATAGTCCCGGCACTATAGTAGCTTTACTGTGGATATTTTAAAACTGCAATGTGTGTCCACGGATGAACTTGACTATACCTATAGAAAAAAATATTTTAAATATTTCGAAAAAATTTATTCTTCATAAAAATGTTTGCTTTATCCGAAATGCTAAAAGCTGTAACAAAAATTTTGTAGGATTTACATGGTGGCTCATAACTGCAAAATCAAGACTTTAAAAAATATTATTTTTGAGACTACCTAATTAAATAGCAAAAAGTACTTAAAAGTTTATAACAAAAATGTTTCTATTGATTATGATTTTCAGTAAAAGTTGAGGTTAACTAACTAAAAATAATTACAGAAATATGTTTTACAGTTTATTAAAAAATATTTTTTTAGAACAAAAGCTTTAAAAAAATCATCTGACTATTTAAATCCAAATCCAGTAGTAAAACGCGCCTGAGGGGCGACGTGTTTTTCTCCATTTCTACAAGCATGATCGCACTAATCTAACTTCCTTGGTTTCTTCGGAGCCCACACCTCCTTTCTGTTAAGTTTATAACCATTTATGTGACGTTCGTTATTTTCCAGCACTTAGACATGGTGATCCATATTTTATTTGCAAGAATTTTATTTTTTGTGTGTATGAGACCTATCACAGCACAGCCGACTTTTCGCGTTCTCACGTTGAGAACGCGAAAAGTCGGCTGTGCGTGTGAAAGGTCTCATAAGACTCCATACACTTCGATAGCGTTGGTCCGTCGCCCAACCCGTCTTCCGCTAGTGTGAAAAGGCAGTAAGGGTTGAAGAAGACGCCGTTCCCCGAATATGATATAGATATGATAGTCCCTGGGCCAGTAATAAAAAGGAGTTTATAATAAAAACACTTTTAAATCATTTTTAAAGGGGTATTTTTTGACGAATCTACCACGAATATTCATACCGCCAGATATGAAAGGGGCGCTTCAATGTCACATATTTCGGGTGTCCTACTAGGCAAACGCGTCACTTTTTGTGTCGAAGAAGTTTACCACAATGTTATGCATGCAATTTTTTTAAATTAGATAGTAAGAATACCAAATATTTACATCTATATCGCCATTAGTTTTATTACAAGCTGAGTCAAAAAATGCATACAACAGAGTGGAAAGCATTTTAGCACATGTTGTGATTAAACACCAGCGCAAAGAAAAAAACATTGAGTACTTGATATAATTGTTTAGTTGATATTAAAATAAATTTATTTTCTGTGGTTATTATTGCTTTGATTATTAAATGTTTTAGTATTCTTGTTAGAAAAGTCAGTTGGTTGAAACTTCCTAAAATAAATATTAAATTAGAATAATAAAAATTTGTATCATATAGGATTAATTTAAAATTTTTCAAAGAAAAATTATAATCTTACTAGGAGGCCATGACTTCTCATTTAGGCATAACTTTTAATTCTAAATAACTTTATAAGGACATTTTACTTCTAAATAGTTTTACCTTTTTTGACCAACTCTGTATATTCTAAACTTTTAATAAACATAACTACTGCTAATACAGTTTTGGACCATGCACCAACTTTTATGAGGAATACAAATTTTTATACAAATTTCAAATAAAAAAATCTATTTGTTGCACTTTTAATGGATCACACTGTATTGTGGCAATAAATAAAAGAAAAAATGTAACTTTTTAGATACTCAGATACAAGGTTGGTTGGTTTAAGGCGGGGTTGGTCATTCGACCATGTTTGCACTGCAACCTATTGGCTTATTGTGCACCCCTCCCTTCTTATAGAAGTCCACTGCCCTTTATCAGGTTTAGTAGATTTCTGCCAAGATGTTCATGCGGGAGAGGGTTCCCGTTTTGTATGTTCCCAAATAGACTGTGTCTTTTGCGTGTCAGGGCAATGCAGTTGTATATTATGTGTGAGGCTGTTTCCTCCTCTTCTTCGCAAAGCTTGCAGGTTATGGGTCCATTATAACTGCCCATTTTTCGCAAGTGTTTCCTTAGATGACAGTGTCCTGTTAGAAATCCTTCTACTTGTCTTTGCTCAGTGCGCTCCAGCTGGAGGACCTCAGTTTTTAGTTCCTTGGAAGGATCGCCCAGTGTCTCCTTCGCATGTCTTTTGCCAAGTGATGTATGCCAACGAGCAAGATGTTGTCGTAGAGACCATCTGCTTATCGTTGTTTTCGTCACCTTTTTCGACAGTCCGAGTATTGGCTCTGGACCGTTAAACCTTCTAGACGACCCAGCTCTCGCTAGTTCATTTGCTTTTTCATTGCCTTCTATTCCGGGTGTCCAGGAACCCACAGAAGTTCTATCCTGTTGTTCCTGGCGGCGAGCTCTTTGATACTATTCAGGCACTCCATCGTGATTTTGGATCCAAGGCTTTTAGAGCAGCCTGGTTGTCTGAGAGAATGTGAATGATGTGGTTGTGATACCCTCTTCTCATATTCTCTTGAACGCATATATTTCTGCCTGGTATACAGTGGCTTGCCTCCCTAATGGGAGGCTAAAAGTCGCTTTTGGCCTTGCCCCAAATACACCAGCCTTAGATACAAGGTGTCCTATTTAAAAAAATGCAAATTTGGGTTATATCTCAAAAATTTAAAATTTACCATTTATTTTAGGTACCTTACTGACGTGAACTGTTATAAAACTTTTGTATGTAAAAGTTTGTGTTTATCTCCATTAATGTCCGAGTAATAAGATAAATATAAATAATAAAAATCGACGAATTTTGAGAATCACCCTGTATCTTCCAAACCAATCAAGTTAGCGTGGTTGATTGCGCCATTAAACTAAACATTAAAAATAGAACGGGACACGTATTTCAGTTTTTGTATCTCGCAAGGTTAGTTTTTGATTATAAGGTCGGGGACGCAAGGAAAGGCACTCCACGGAAAAAGTTTGCAAAACTGTGTAAAATCAGAGCTAATGATCAATCCAGTAGCGTCTAGAATTTCCGCATTTCATTTTGCATTGTTTTGGAAGTGATATTTGTTTAAAGATGTAATTCCAGATGTTTTTTATTTAAAGTAAAAAAATTTAAAACTTAATAATAATTAAAAACTGTTGTGTAAACGGTTCTTCTACTAATAAAATAAACTGTATATCTCCAGCACTGAACAACATGACCGAAAAATGGGAGATGAGATGTCATAACACGTCAAAGCAATATGGCCGAATGTCGCGACCCTATATAGACCGACTTTGGAATCTCGTATCTTTTAGCCTATACCCTATAATCATCACAAAAAAAAACATTCTGTCAAATTAATTAGCGCATTCTGAATAAAAATTGACCTTTTTGTTACAAGACCCCATAAAAATAACAATACTGCCTTAACAATATAATTGCACAAAGTTAATTTTTAAAGCATTTTCAATTAGTTTTCCTTTATTTTTACATAAACAAACAACCTTAAGCTAATAAATTTTCTTACGAAATTAAAGTAAGGAGCTTCTTTATTTCTTTTATAATGGGTAAAACTTTTAAGGAAAATCTCGAAGATATAATTTTAACGAGCTCTATTTTTCTATTTAAGTTTAAGTAATATTACAGAAAACATTTTAATGGGCGAACGTTACCACTCAAATTCTTGGATGTTGTTAGATAAAATGGATTCAGCTGAAATTAATACCATTAAATTTAAAAACTTTTCTTTATAAATAGGTGTTATATAAGAAAAGTTTAGGTATTTATTTTATTGTACTTGCACAAACAACACCACATTACAATAAAAAGTTTTAAATAAATAAAAGCGGTGATTACATTAAAAAATGGTAAGTAAATAAAGGCTTTTTTCCATGACGGGGAAATTTTTTAGAATTGTATCTCTGTTAACAGGTACCAAAATGTTACTTTTCATAAAATAACATTTTTCCCGTCTCGTCCTGGACATAGATTGTAAGTAAAAGTCAAATTTTAATTTTAGACTGATTTATTATACAAAACTTACATTTCGCTTGTATTAGGAGTCTAGTCAGATATTTTTTAACTTTATAATATTTTAAATAACTACTAAACGGTTGCTTAGTTTTAACGTTTTAATTTCAATACGTCAAATTACAAAATTACATTGACAGATACAATACTTAACGTGGGTTTTGAACCACGGTCCTATGCGCGACAATTTAAGACTTCGTCCCCACCCAGAGGGACTAACTAACCTACCAACTGAGTGTGGTCCGCATGTCTACGATTACGCAGGACACGGGAAAGTGTGTTTCGGCGCCTTAGTCCTTGCTGGCTATTAGCGTCGATACATTTTGCACTTTTTTCCCTCTTTGTTTAACCTCCAGATATTGCGACGTGCGTAGAGGACTACAAAGTTCTTCCCGGAGTGGCGGCTAGAGCTGTCGTACAAACGTTTTTTACCTTCGGGGATCAAGGAAAGATTCACGCTAAATTGACGGCATCTTTCTTCTGGATCTAAGCGCTGTGAGCGAAAATTCCTATAAGCTGATGGTATCCTGTTTGGTGGTGAACACGAGGTATTTCTCAAATGGCGGGAAATAGATGGGCCTGCCATGGGAACTGTCAGTAGTGAAAGTGAAGGTTATACGTAACACCAGTAGCAGATCTTGGTTTGACAACCGACAATTTATGCATTGCATCGATTGCTGAATTGTTTGTTTTCTTTTTGGAATTTCTGGGAGCTACGAGCTCGATTATACAGATTTTCCGCCGACGAAGCCCTGGAAAGCATAGTCCAGAAGGGGAGAGTGGTGGATTGGACCTGAAGGGACCAAAACCAAGAAAAAAATAGAGAGAGAGACATTTTGCACTTTGTCCGTCTTATTGAGCTAACCATTAAATTTCTGAACTTGGCCGCCGCGAGATTCTAACCCACCTCACGTCGGTTGTACGCTCAACGACCTGGCGCCTTACACGCTCGGCCAAACACCCGACTGTTTCCATAGTAATGCAAAGTCTAATTGTGTTTAAAATATACCAGTCGACCAGTTTGAAACTTTAAATTATGCATGATTAATTTTCTGGCTTTAATATTGTGTTTTTTCAATAATATCCGTCGTTTTTCCCATCACAGAAAAACATTGTGTATTATACACGGAAAAAAATTATATTTTAGCTCTCCGTGTCGGGAAACAACACAACCTCGAGCTAAAATCTAAAGATTTTTATTCCTTGTATAACCATTTTTATAAAATTGATAGCACTTTGTTTTGTAATAAAATTAAAATAAAATAGGATAAAATCAAAGGTGTAATGTTTATTTGTAGCTTATTTTAAGACATTTAGGATTTAAAAATATTATGGTTTACATGTTGGGTCCGATGCACACATTTTCAGTAATTTTTGACAATACATAGGAGTCCGGAGTAAGAGAGAAGTAAAAACTTTAATAATTTAAATGGAAACCACTATTTTAGGCCTTTAATAATTTAAACTTAACACTAACTTCTAGTTTTTTTTTTGTTAATTATACTATACTTAATTTTTAAACCTAATTGTTTTTAAGATAATCATAGTTAAACGCTAAGCTTTCCTAAAAATAGCAAATAAAATATAGTTTTTCTAACGTTATACTATTAAAATTTAAAAAGTATTAGGTTTAGAGATAGGATATCATTAAGAAAGATAAAAAAAGTTAGGTTTTAATTTTGGCTTAACGTAGTGATTTTCATTTGAATTGTTGAAGGTCTTTACTGCCGAAAGTTAATATCTGTGGCATTTCCGGTAAAACCGAAAATTGTTTTTACGATAATAGGATATTAACATTATTAAACATGTGTAAAAAATCAAATGAGCTCTTACCTACTATCATTTGTGTTTTTAACAAATAGATAAAAATAGCGGTTAAATTGACATATTCGAACGCCATTTTCTCAAGAACTAGTTAGGTGTAACATGTGGTAAATGTATTTTTTTTAATTGTCTAAAAAATTGATATTTAGGAAAATATATGGGGTGTTCCGTTTAAAATGGCAAAGTTTAGGGCACTTCCGGTTAAACCGGATGCGCCGTATAAAATCTACATCAATCAACATCATAAATCTGTATCTTATTCAACCATACATCCGATCAAAATTCCAAAATCATATTATTATAGCTTTTTAAAAAACAACAGGCTTGCTAGTAATCTTCTGAGCACCCGGTATCTATTATGTAATAGATCTTGTCCCTATTTATTAAAGCATTCATATTTTTTTAAGTTTAAAAAGTTATTAAATATTCCTTTATATGCTTTAAATTAAAAAAATACGGTTTTAATATGGTTAGATGTTTTTCCTTTTAATTTCATGTAATAAAGAAAACCCAAAAAAATTTTTTGGTCACTCCATGAATTTACAAAATTTACTTTAACAGTGCTATACAAATATAGATATTTTTTACATCTTGTGACATTCAATGAAGGCCTATGCCTAATAACCAGAGTACCGTGGGTGTCGGGTTATTAGATGTTTAACCCATCGTTCCCCTTTTCCGTCAACGTTGTCCAAGCACTGAAACATGCAGTTGCATTTCACGGCACCTTTTAGACAACGCGGTGAAGAGCCACCACGGTCGTTATTTTTAAATAACTACTACCTAAATATGTCTCCCCGCTGGAAATCGATTCCGCGCGACTTCTGGCTTCGAAAGATCAAAGCTCTGTCCACTGCGCCACGGGGAGACAAAATTTATTGTTATAATTATTTCCTGCAAGTTTAAATAAAGTTTTAGAATCAATTTAATATACGTTTTCTCGTCCTTTGGCCCCGAGGCGAGAATTATTATTCATATATTCAAAAGCTCCATACCTATTTCGGATGAAGAAACTGCATTGCCGACTTGTGCCAAATGACAATACATTTCCTTGATTATATTATAATATCCCCATTTAAACGTTTAGCTAGGAATTACAGGTCTTGATGTAACTTTGTAATTCAGTTGTAAAGTAAACGGGCTATTGTCTTAATTTGAATTGAATTTTTATTTTATTATTGTGTTATGTGTTCTTTAAAATTTAATATAGTATTTTTTAGAGCTAGATAATGTCTGCTGGATGAGCGAAAAGATCAAATAAAATTTACAACAAGAAATATGTTTTATTTAATAACGTATGTCCTAAAAGTTTTGGCACAAAACACATTGTCTTTAATTTTAACAAAAACAAAATAATATCAAGTTGCCTTTGAAAACAAAAGTTTATTTACTTTATTTACTGTCAGTTGAGATTTATTTATTTTGAAGTTTTCGCTTTAAGATGTCGTATAAATTAGAAATAAGAAAAAGTATCTACAAGTTAGTTGGGCGGATACCCAAAGCTGAAATCTGTCGAATATTCCAGAATGAAAACATTTCACGCAGAACCATTTATAGAACAATAGCGGAGTGCGAGCAGGGAATACCATGTCTGAATCTCCCAAAAGTGGGAGACCACGTGCATTTACCGCACAGAGGTCAGAGAGATTGGTGAGAAGAGCAAAAACCAGATTGGAATATCAACGAGGAGACTGGCTAGGCAATACAGATCTTCTAAGAGTACGATATCGTTGGAATTGAGGAGGAATGGTCTTAAATATCAAAAGAGACGTAAGTGCCCCAAATACTCTCTAGCGCAGCTTCTTCGTATACCAAGATGTTGTCGTCAACTGAGACGGGTACATTTTGCCAATTAAAAAATCATTATTTTAGATGACGAAAAGTATTTCACTCACACTCGGGAACCGATGGATTTTACACGGACAACGTAGAGGAATGCCCTGATAATGTTAGATACAAAACATAAAGCGAAATTTGCAGATAAAATCCTTGTCTGGTGCGCAATTTCTAACAGGGGTGTATCCCGACCTTTGTGGGAAGAGTGAGGGTGAAGCTTTGAATAGTCAGAGCTATATTGATAACTACCTTTCCAAATTGCTTCAGTTTGTCCGCGAACATCATGCTAATGACGATATTATGTTTTGGCCAGACCTAGCATCATGCCATTACTCAAGAGATACTCAAAACTGGCTTCGACAACACCACATAGCTTTTGTTCCCAAAAACGATAATCCTCCAAACTTGCCGCAGGCTCGCCCAATAGAGGATTTTGAGCTGTACTGTCTAGAAAGGTTTATCATGGAGGCTGGGAAGCACAAGATGAGGAATAATTAAGACGGCAAATTTACGAGAAATTAAGAGAAATTGAACTGAATTCTGTCCAGGACCTCATGAGAGACATTCGAAGAAATTTGCGTCTGGTAGAGGAGAATGGGCCACTCCACATAATTCGATAGTATAGTTTAGTTAAGTATTAAGTTGTAATTTATGATAACTAGTTAGTGTTTAAATAAATTTCTTCATTAAAAAAACCGATAAATATTGTATGCCAAAACTTTTAGGACATACGTTAATCGTATTAATGGTGCGATTTAACTATTTTGGCTTTTAAATACTAATTTGCTGTTCGTTGATTTCCACAAAATTATTCTTGAGTCCAATTAGCATATTTTGTCAGCATTTTCATTTTAAAATTTGAAGTCGAATATTGGTGATGTAGACATTTAAATCCAAACAAAATTATATAAAATAGAAAACAAGTTAAAACTTAAAGTCGCTAAAAATTCGACCAATATGGACTATCATCTTTTATTCACGTCAGCGCGAGGAACATAAGCGTTTTTAGGCTGCACGTTGTATCTTTAAATGTTTTTTTTAAGCACTATGAACTTTTTTGATGTAATTATCAATAGTTGTAGTATTATAGGTACTTGGCATTTGATGGTGCTATTATTTTAGAATTGGCAAAAAATGGACTATGATCGTTACTCGCCGCGACCCTTCATATCTCAAGCTTCCGAACACACGGACATTATATGTCAAAACCTTAAAAAAATTAAAACATTTAAACTCTAACACACTTTCACAACAAAATCGCAGCCAATAATAAGAAAAATATTTACCGCGTTTACCGTCCTGCAATATCTGCCTGGATTGAGATTTGAAAACAAATAGCATAAGGCATGGGTATTTAAAATGTTTTCTTGATTATAAGATGCATATCAAAAAAATCCCAAACATTTATCTGATTGATTTATTACCGCATAAAATTGCAAAAATGTCCTATGTGCGGCAGTGAGGAAAAGTATATATTACCCCAGTGTTGCAAAGTTTTCAATTGTTTTCTTATTTTTGTTGAATTATTTGTGGTCGTAGAAAAACTAGTGTACACTACTTGTGTGAAAATAACTATCATACACTCGTGGGTTTGTCGCACTCGGCTGACTTCAACAATATTCTTACTCGTGTGAAATTTGACAGTTTCCACATTTGTAATGTATAATACTATTTAATACAGAATAAGCCAATAAATAAGTCCCTTCATTTTTTACCGCAATTAAAAATACCCTGAATAGTAAATTACAGGTCTTATTATGTCAAACTTTAACTATAATATAACCAAACAAATTTTTGCGGTCAATAATTGCACAACACTCTGTACATACGACTGTTCCTAACCTTTTAGGGTCAATGATTCATTATTTAATGTAGTAACTATCTAATGCATCAATTCCACACTCCATTTTCCCAGATATCCTTTATACACACAACTAGTTACAACGATGTCTAACCGTGCATTGTACGATGACAGCTCGATGACAGGTCGCATTCATTCCGCCACCTGCCGCACAACAGACTCATTAATATTCTTGGAATGTGTATTAGTGTTGCAAGCGTTGTTTGATTGTTGAACTAGTTTGCCCGATTTATTAAATAGCGGAAGTCAGGAATAAATGGCTTAAACGTGTGTATCAGAAAGGGTCTAATTGTGATAAACTGACTTGCAAATTTGTAACTTTACAAATAAGACTATATTTCTTTGTTAATATTTGAATAAAAAATCATTTAATTTATTATTTACGTATTTTTACTGTAAGAATAACTATGTGTGTTTCTGAAATTACAATGATTAATACTACGATTCACACATTATGTTGTCGCATCTTGAACGAAATATATATTTTCTGCTTTTAAAATTTCCTGTTGCTTAATTATAAGAAGTGGCCAAAAAGATCATGTCGTCAATTTTGAATTATTAAAAATGGCCAAAATATTGTTAGTTTTATTTTAAAACAAAACTTTTCGCATTTTGTTAGGGAATTATTAGCTTTGAAGTAAAAATGAGTGCAAATTAATTTATTTATAAAATTTCAGAGGTTGTTGCAATAATATTAAAATTTGGACTACCTAATTGAAGTAGTCCAACTCATACCAATGCTTCTTTCCATGGGTACACAGCTGTTCAATAAGTCGGGTAATAAATAATACGATGATATTTTCCTTTTCAGGAGGGAAAGGGGTTTTGACATTAGAAGATTAGCAACAGATACAATAATATTCTTAAAATATGTATTAGTGCTGCGCGTTGTTTGACTTTAGAACTGGTTTGGCCAAATTATTTTTAAATAGTGGCCGTAAAAGGTTATTAGCATGCTGCAATATTATTCACCATTATTGTACCAAATATTATTTATAATTTTGCTTAGAGAATAACCATCTGCACAAATAGTTTAGGAGACTATTCAGCTAGTATTATTTTTAAATCACAGCTTTCGTATTTTTTTATGGTGTTATAAATACCATTGCTCTCAATATTGGACTAACCTGCAATTTAAGCAATTGCTTTGAGCATACGTCGGTTGGGACAGCACAAAGGGACACCATTTGTTAATTTGCTTTTTAAAAAAGGTACCGGTTACTAAATTTATCTTAAGACATTACCTAAAGCTTTGTCAAAGTTGGAAACGTACGCGAATCATTAAAAGGTATAAAGCAAAGATACGTGTTTTAATACGATGTATCATAAAACGATATCATTTTAAATCTGTAATTTAATGTAATAATTTTGCCTGATGCCAAGACAATGTATAGAAATAGTATTTTACGTTATGGGTCCGGTAGGTGACTCATTACAGTACGAAATCTTTACGGACGAGGCGACGCAGGGGCCGAGTCTGGAATATAAACGAGTACTGAATAACACCCAACGGACGTGTATCGTATGATATTTTATTTCATACTGTCTTTATAAAAATTAATAAATAATTATTTCACTTAAATTACGTAACAGTTCTCCTTATCATAGGTAACTATGATTATTCTTCGCTTGCCTGTCAAATTGAAAAAATATATATATTAGCTGTAGCTCCCAAACGGTATTAAATAGGTAACGCTAGATAGGTCCAGATTAAATAGAAATTACCAATTTAGTAAAACAGAATATTACAGAGAAGTATAACAATAAGTCTATTTTATAATAATGCTGAGTAAGGTAATTTTCTAGAGAGCCTGCGGCAACTCCGACACAAAGAAAGAAATTTGGTATACAGGGGTTTTTGGCGCTGATCACGAATCTGAAAGAATTTTTTGGCGAAAACGTTTCGTTCTTGAGATACTCACCATCAGACTTGAAATTTAAACTAATCCTATATTTTACAATATTCCCCTTCTTTTAGCACACAATTCTGATTTAAAGCCAAAGTGGCACACAATATTTAATTTTCACCTATTAAAACCCCGTTTCTACGTATTTTACATTATTTTTGCATTAAAATAGCATAGCTATACTTTGACTTATTTTAATCCCAGTGTGCCATGAACCCTATGTGTATGTATGGTTGCCGCATTTATCAAAGAAAAGCTAATGCAATTTAATGCAAAAATAATGTAAAAACGTAGAAAACGGGGTTTTAAAAAGTGAAAATCAAATATTGTGTGACACTTTAGCTTTAAATCAAGAATTGTGTGCAAAAAAGAAGGGGAATATAGTGAAAATAAGCTTAGTTCAAATTTGACTTTGATGATGAATATCTCGAGAACAAAACGTTTCCGCCACAAAATCTTCAGATTCGTGATCAGCGCACCAAAACCTCCGTATACCAAATTTCTGTTAAAATCGGGTTGCCGCAGGTTTCTAGAAAATTACCTATGATAATTTCCAATTACTTAGGTTGATAGAAAAATATATTTTACAAGTAGAAGTTTCTAGAAAATGGTATTAAATAGGTAACACTAGATATAGGTTTAAATAAAATAGAAATTACTAACTTTAGTTAAACAAAATACTTTAAAAAATGTAAAAAGTAGTCTGTTTTGAAGTAATCTAATCATTTTATTTACTAGAGTTGGTAAAAAAATTAAATACAAGTAGAAATTCCTATATATCCTAATATCAGATTGAAAATCGCTTAATATATGAGTATTTAAAAGATTTAGTTTCATTTTGGCATCCAAAAATGATATGATCACGTGGACATTTATAATGGTGCAATTAACCGGCCCCAAATAAGTTTCTTTTGCTATATTACTAAAAGCAAGTACATGCGTAGTATGCATTGCATGATTTAATTAAACGTAAATAAAATATTGAAATATTTACTAAAAGCTTTGTTTAAGTTGAAAACATAGTTGCAAATAATTAAAAGGTACAAAGCAAAGATACGTGTGTTTATACGAAGTATCATAAAACAATATCATTTTAAACAATGCAATAATTCCGCCTTTTGCCAAGACAATGTATAGAAAATAACCAGTTTTTTTAATATAATATTAAAAGCAAGTACTTGCAGAGTATGAACTGCATGATTTAATTAAAGGAAATAAAATTTTCAATCCTGCCCGCTATTCTTCGCTGCTACATTGTCCTATTGTCAGACACTATCTCGACAGTTATTAATTCAGCCGGCAAGCCATACGGGCCGGTCGTCGCATATGCTCCAGTTCACAGATAGAAATCTGGATTGTACACGCCTGGGACGATGGAAATTCTGCGGAAATCGCAGTTTCCGCAGATTGTCGAAAGCCTGCCGCCAGAAGTGACCCTAGAGAGACAGAGTCGGGTGGTAACAGAAGACCCAGTATGTCGGTATAACGAAATAAAGACATATACGAGGGTGGTCCCTAAGTAATGGGCCAAAATTTAAGTGAAGAATTGCGACGTTAAAATATTCGTTTCCAGCGCCTTATTTAACTAAACTTACCTTTTAAAGTACGATTTACTAAAGTTGCCTTATATTAACTGAGATATAGGGTGTCAAAGTTTAAAAAATAGTTTTTAAATTTTTCCAATAATATTTAATACGTTTTAAGTATTGTAATAAAACTCAGGTATTTAGGGGTTTTCGAACATGAG
Organism: Listronotus bonariensis; assembly: GCA_014170235.1. Classification (NCBI taxonomy): domain Eukaryota; kingdom Metazoa; phylum Arthropoda; class Insecta; order Coleoptera; family Curculionidae; genus Listronotus; species Listronotus bonariensis. Next base: position 79,925 of record JACEGR010001951.1, on the reverse strand, counting down.
CTATTTATATCTGATGGTTTGGGTAAAAAATACTGCTTTTATATTTTTCATATATTCAGTCACTGCTGTACGCCACCTACCTGGATTTGGCAAAACTACTCATCCGAATTCTGTAAACCCGCAGACTGATGGGTGGCCAGTTTCCTTTATGGTTTGTTCGGCATAACAGTATGTTGCATACCTAAATTTACCATGTACAACTAGATGGCGCACTTTTACCTTTAACCTCTCGATGCCATGGCTGGTTATTTTTAAATTTTTTGGTGAGATGGCACCGGTTGTCTATATTTGTCAGTTATTGTAAACAAAAAGGATATTTATAGTCAATGGGGGGCATCATCAAGGCGTCTACGACCTGAATTAAATTTTGTGCCAAGAGGTAGCTGGATATAAAGAAATAAAAAATTGTATTAGCAAGGTTGTCAAGTGTATAGTTTTCTCTGTAGGTTATGAAATTAAAAAGTTTAAGTGGAATACCCTATTTTTTCTTATTGTAATTAATTGCTTGTATTAACTTTAGTATGACCTGATATTTATTGTTTTTTTACTCCTGTCAATTTTGGAGATATGGCACAGGGGCGGTCATAGGGGGAAGGGACATGGTGGCCATGCCCCTTTCATGCCACATCCTTTGTCACCGATTTTTTTTTACCTAAACACACCTATTTTCAAATATGTATATTTAATGATGATATGGTCCCCCTCGAAAAGTTGATATGACCGCGGCTGTATGACATCATATTTTTTTCGAAAATTAATACAAAAAGGGCTAGGTTTTTATTATTATTATCTAAAAAACGATCCAACCAATATTTGTTAAAAGTAGCACAGGGGTTAAACTAGACCTTCCTAATTCATGAATAACATTTTTGCGACCTTTTCAAGGTTCTTAAAAACAAGTCAAGGAAAGGGAATAAGAAAATTTAATTATAAAACATCTCCAATGCAATTCCTAAATTGGAAATGTCCAGTCAATTCCCTGTAGTAATTTTGACAAATTTTGGTTGGATCGTTTTTAAAATAATTAACCATAACTAGTCGTTTCTGTATTTAAGCTTGATGCCATATCTTTCAAATTGACAAGAGTAAATAAACAATAATATCAGGTCATAATAAAGTGGATACACGCAATTGATTACAATATTAAAAAAATGGAGTATTTTATTTATAATTTTAAAATTCCCAACCTAGAGAGAAAGCTATAAACTTGGCAACCTTTAAAATATAATTTTTAAATTCTTCATGTTCAGATGAACAAAATTTGGCTCATTCATATTTAACGGTTGCTGAGATAATCCAATCCACCATTCCCATTTTTCTACCAACCTTGTATGTCACCTTTATCAGAAGACATTCGAAATTTTTTAGTAGTATTTTATGTTGCTAGCAAACCAAATAGCCTGGCCACAATTTACCCAATCACGATTTATATCGAGAACAAAAGCATTAGCTTGAACAAGCATAAATATTTTAAGTTAAGTATGATATTTCGAGGACCACTCCAAACGTGGAACGATACTGTTCTCGCAGTGTCTTTCTGCTTAGCCAATTCTGCAATTACCTCTTTATCCCATAGGAACAGTTTCAATTCAATATGGGGTGTAAGCCAGGTTAAAAGCTTGAAATATTAACGTGCAGAAAGCTCAGTGCTGTAATGTGTTTAAATATGTATGCAAAATATATATTTTCGCTTTATTTGAGAAAACAAAATTCCTTAAGAACGAACTAATATGTTTGTAGGAAAAACATATAAGGTAAAAAAATACATTTTCGCTTTATTTTAAGATAACGAAAATTCCTTAAAACGAAACTAAAATGTTTGTAGGGAAAACATATAACGTAAAAAAATGAAATAATATGTAGAAAAATCTTACGCCTATATGAACTTAAGTGTGGCTGTTAATAAAATATACAAATAATGTATATTAGTGGGTTAAAAATTATGATAATCTTGTTTAACCATTTACGCGATCATAAAAAGAAAAATATATATTTAAAATACATTTAGTGATTCTGTTTACGGAATAGAAACTAATTTAAATCAAATACTGTATAAGCAATAGCTAAAGGTTTATCGGCCAGTAAAGCAACAACAAAGGATGTATGATGAATCGTCCAATTTAAAATGTTTACTTGCCGGTATTCACGTTAGACTGTCTCTATTCCTCACATTGTCAATGAGTTATGTTATTTAGCTGATCCGGCATAATATACAGGGTGTCTGAAAAAGGTAAATAATAGAGGTGATAGAGTGAGTCAAAATAATGCTAGTACTTTATATAAAAAAAGTTCTATCGCGCATCGTTAGGGAGATATTTACCTTTAAAGTTGGTATATAAAAAACATATTTCAATTACATATAACTTTTGATCTGTTGCCCCAGTACCAATAATATTTAAGCTACTAAATATCCTTATAGTAATGCTTCTTTTGATAGGTAAGCTATTCGGTAAGTCGGAATTATACAGGATGCCACGATTAGTTTTCATTTAATGTATACATTTTTAACACCGGTTACAGATTTGACATTTTGCTTTGTTCAGTTGGATGGATTCTTAGGACCAATTTCTGATTACTTTCCAGCATATCACCCGGTAAATTTGTAATGGTGCGTGAAATATTCTCGCGTCTGAGTTCACGAATCCGTTCGTGGTGTATTCTCGTAGACCTCAGATTTAAGGTAGCCTTAAAGAAAATAATCCGAGGGTGAGAGCTCGCATAACCTTGGCGGCCAGTTCACATTACCATTTATTGAAATAACCCTCATTCTGATGATAAATTTTAATAACTTAATTTTAATAATTTAATTATTATTAATTTTTACACGTTGTTGAATCGTTCATAATAATTTTTTAGACATTACTGAACACAACTGTAACAGTTTGGTGCCATAGTTTTAAGCAATGTTGCTACAGTAACATTTTAAAGTTCTTACGCTAAACCCTATATTAGCAACCTTCCGTTCGAATAATGCATAAATATGTTGCGTGCAACATGCATGCAATATTTTTGGCAAGTCTTGCTGTAGTATTTAGGGCTTGTAGGGGGCAGATAAGTAAATATTTTTATTTTTCTAAAGCCACATAATTGTTTGGTTGCAAAGTCGCAAGATTTGTCAAGCTTACATCAACTTTCTCTTTTTTTTAAGTTCTCCCCTGTACTAATTTTTAAAAAATTTTGGCTGAATCGTTTTTGAGATAATTGACTATACTACTCGTTTTTGTATTCATTTTGAAAGAAGCATGAAGCCATATCTCCGAAATTGACGGGAGTAAAAAAACGATAATATTAGGTCATAATAAAACTATTACAGGCAAATAATGACAATAATAAAAATGGGGTATTCCATTTAAAATTTTAAAATTCCCTAACCTAAAGAATGAACTATAAACTTGGCAACCTTGCAATATAATTTTTAAATTTTACATGTTCAGTCTCCCCTTCGCATTCAATTTGGTTTATGTATATATAACGGTTTCTGAGATAATCCACCCGTTTTTCTACCAACCCTGTATACATATATGTAGATAAAATTCAGATAAAACGTACAGTTTATTTCGAACTACCGAGACCCCACGGCCACGGTGTTAACTAGGGGTCAACCCTTCAGTTACCGACTTTGTGTTTTTTTTTTTTACTTTACTTTTTACATTTTATTATAGAAAATTAAATAAAAAGAAAGCTCTCTTTCATATACCTCTATATCTACTAGAAAGCAGTTAATACCTAGTCAATGCAAACATAATTTTAAAAGAGAGGTAGAAAATTCGAATAGAAAATATTATGTTAATAAAATTTCTAATATAAGATAAAAATTCTTTAAGATTTAAATCTCTTTTATTACTTTTAATAAAACAAATTTGCATAATTTTATTTTGCGGTGTCCAATAAGCTTCTTTTTATATGAAAATGCGATTACCAACCAATTTTAAATTATTGAATATTCATTTCGGACGGGGTTGAATTTGCCCGTTCTCAAGTTGGCTGTTTTAAATTGGCTTTGGTAATAGCCAATCTTTGTTTGATGCGTTTAGAAATAAAAATTTTACCCATCTATTTTTTTATAAAATAACAAAAATAGAAAAATTGAATAGTGATTTTAGATGTTATCAAGAAGTATGTAGAATAGAACAGAATTTTATTTATATGCTAAGAGATCTACAGACTGTCCACTGATGAAGTTTATAAAGTCCGTTTTACAGTCGGCAAGTTCTTTCTGCAACTGCAAGAAACTTGTGGTAGGCATGCGCAGTACGCGTACAGCTGATTTTTGGCAGCGTATTCTGCCACTTTATTCCGACTTGCAACTTTACCAGTTGGACCGATTTTTCTTGCAGTTGCAACTGCAAGTCTGGGGAAAAAATTTGGTTATTTTAGTGGTACCAACCCCACCCAAAGTTACTAGTTAAGTAACCATCACCTAGTTGCTTTTTTTCTTAAATTTTCATCCCCCAGGAGGGTAGCGGCAGCAATAATAAAGCAAATTGTAGCCGCGGTGGTTCATTTTCGTTCGATTTTTTCATTTTTAACAGCTATTCTAAATACCGGTCAAGAGCTAGGTTAGGTTCTAACTTTATTTTCACATTTTTGCACGTTGGTACCTTGCCCTATTTTTGCAATATTAAAAAGCAAATTGCCGACTGTAAAACGAATCTGCAATAAACTTGCAGCAAGTTTATTGTTGAAAGAAAGTTGCTGCAACAAAATTGCAGAAAGAACTTGCCGACTGTAAAACGGACTTAAAAGAATAAATTAATTTATATTTTTTTTTATATGTTTGAATAATAAAAGTAGTTTACTCTTGGGGAAAAATACTATTTTTCAAGTTTATTGAACCCTTTATACAAAATCAACATTTTCTTTTAATGAATCATATTTTTTTCAAGGTTAATTTTTTTATGAAGAATTACTTTTTTCAAAAAATTTAATTAATAATATTGCTACTGGGTTGCCTTAGGAATTATGGTCAAGGCTATATTTAAATTAAAAAATAATCTCAAAATTTTTGAGACACCCTGTATAAAGGAATTTTCTTTTTTTTTTACTTTACATATATTTGTACTAATATATCATTTTTTAAATTTTATAAATAAACCCAAAAAAGGTTTAAAATTTGGAAAATTATTAAACTTTTTGTATTAAAACATACATATTACTAAATTGATAGCCCAAGAATGCATTTAAAAATTGGGGTTGCCATTATACAGGGTTTGTCAACCATTTTGGGGTTATTTTTAAATTTAAACCTAAAATGCATGATTTTTCTTGTGTGACCGATTAGGGATTTTCGTTTATATCTTAAGTTCTAAAAGTGGGGAAAAATTACGAAAAAAACCCTCTTTTACGTTTTTCTTTATTTTGACAAAAAAAACTTCTTGTAAAAGGAAGTAAATACGGTTTATATTTTAACTTTTAGTCCATTTGAAAAGCTCCTTAAAGTTTTTTTGTATTGGGTCAACACAGAACAGAAAACCAGTCTATATTTTTCATATTTTGTGTTTGTTTGTATACCATTTACAATGGTACCTACCCCCTTTGCATTTTATTTTTCATTTTCAAAAACAGGCCAGTGCCCTATTTGATCGGGTCTGATTTCCTTTAGAGGCACATAATAAATAGGTCACCTTTTTGTTTTTCTACAATTCCTGGTTCCAAACTGCTGGGTCAGCAACTCTTAAAAGGGGCCGCTATTCTAATTTTAGTGAGGGTTTCGTCATTTTTGAGAAAAAGAAAGAAAGTTTTTTGTTTTAAAACCTGTAATACCATTTATGTAATTGATTTTCTTTAAGAAAATTATACCATTTTAATTAAACAAAAATATTAAAAATTGTTCATTAAACGCATAATGTGGCTTATAAGCAACAAAAGAAAAACTATTTTTTTTTAACTGAAAAATTAAAAACTTTTTTATAAGTCCTCAAAACTAACCTTCATACTTTTTAAAAATATTTTGTTTAAAATCAAAAGAAACCTTTAAGTTTTAAAAATAATATGAAAATTAGGTGTAAAAAATAACGTCAGTTCTCTTCGGCGGTCACTTCTAAAATCAGCTAAAAAGGGACCATGTACTTGTTTACTAAATTTTGTACGTAAATACTGCTTTGACTGATATGTAACTTATTGAATACAACATGCGGTACAGTTCAACGCAATTTGCGTGGATAATACGCTTGAATAATGTTGCTTAGAGGCATAATATGCATTTAAGGGTTATATATAGTCTTGAACATAATTTTTTAGACAACTCTGTAGCAATACCTTTGTTTTGAATAGTACCTTTAATAGAAAATAGTTTTTATCCGGTAAACAGATGGGTACAAGTTGCTTCCCATTCGGATCATAGACAAAAAGGCTTTATTGACGCCGCTTTAGCCTTTAAAGGAATTCTGTTTATTTCAACAAAAATGTAAAAGAGCGCCTGCAAAACTCCCTAATAAAAATTAAGTTAAATCGGCAGTCATGCTGCGGAACTGAAATCGATGTAGCTTACTTTTTCTCTTTTGGTTTTGTCGTAATCAAATTCTGCGAATAAATAATTTTTGCTTCAATAAATTCAATCCCTTACAGAAATCTGTGTGTATTGAATTTTGAAAACTATATTAAGTTTTCTAATGAGGAGCAAAGTTTCATAGCCCTTTTAAGTTTACTTTTAAGAATTTGATTGGTTTTTATAGAAAAATTTAATAAAGAATTTATTTCATTTTGAAATTTACAAAGGTTTTTATTTTAGTTTTATAAAAAATAACTATATTTTTATGCTATAGGTAGAAAAAATGTTTTCACTACATTATGCCTACGAAAAGACTTGTAATAGTACGTAGGGTGTTCAGTAAGTTTTGAGATACTTTGTAACTAAATGATGCAGAAAAGTAACATTGATGTTTTTTGTTTGTACATGTCATGACATGTCGTAGTCCTACATAGTTATTAGTAAACTATCAGTTTTGCGCCAGTTCGTGTCCAGCGATGTGGGTTATCTCAAGAACAGTGTTTAGAAGAGATGAAGCCTATACTTGGTGATGATTGTCCATCTCGTGCGACCATATACAGATGGTACAAACAATTTCAGCGGGGCTCGTTTTCGCTTGAAGACGCATCATGCTCAGGTCGACCGTGTGAAGTAGTTACCCCAGAAACATATCTGCCGTCCAAAATGCTATATAAACAAACCGACGAATTCTCTATCGACAGTTAAAAGAGACAGTGAACATTAGTTTAGCAACATTACACACGATCATACATGAGCACTTGGGTTTTAGAAAAATTTGTACTCTTTGGGTTCCACACAAGTTAACTCCCGAGCAGCAGACACAAAGAGTGAATTGATGTAAAAAAATGGTGTCCAAATTCCAGGAGGGTAAATCTAAAGACATAGTGTCGATCGTCACGGAAGATGAAACTTATCTTTATTATTACGACGTCCCAACTAAACAACAGAATAAGATATGGGTTCTCAAAGGTGAAGAAACTTCGACCGAAGTTCGCAAATCAAGATCTGTAAAAAAATAATGATAGTTGTTTTCTTTGGTTCAAGAGGAATAATTGAATGTGTTGTGCTCCGAGAACAGAAGACCGTAAATACTCTCTGGTACACTACAGTATGCCTTTCAAAACTTATAGAAAAGTTAAGAGTGATTCGCCCAAACTCGCAACTCTCTAGCTGGTACCTTCATCATGACAATGCCCCACCTCATCGAGCTGAACTTACCACTCAATTTTTGACAGATGCAGGCTTGTGACTTTTGGAACATCCGCCCTATAGCCCCGACTTGGTGCCGTGTGACTTTGGATTGTTTCCTTTTGTCAAGAGCCAATTGAAAGGACAAAAGTTTAAAACTGAAGACGTCCTACTGGAGGCCTGGGATAAAATATGCGTTTATTAGAATGGAAAAGTGTATTCAATGCGGTGAAAATTATTTTGAAAAAATCAAATAAATGTACGTATATCTCAAAACTTTTCGAACACCCTACTTACAAATGGACCAAAAATTTTAATTTTCAAGAAAGTCGTGTATCGCAAATGCTTTTGATTCTTAGAAAAAAAGTGCCTGGACCAGCAATGAAATGGACTTTATAATAATAACCCTTTTAAAACCTATTTAGAACGTATACCTTTTTTGTGGAGAAAGCATGGGGAAATTAACTGGTTTACTTGGATAATAAATACAGAGTAGTACAAAAAAGTTGGAACGGTTTTAAATAGTGTATTCAACCACCGCCAGTTTACACATTAAATTATTATCAGATCTAAATAGATTATATCAAAAAACTAGTAGATATCAAGTTTTATTAAAATATTAAGAACATATCAAAATTTATCAAATAAAAATATTTACAAAATGATTTATTACAATTAGGGTTGTTAGGCGGCAAAAATGTATAGCCTACGGGCGAAAAAATAAGTCCGCTACTGATGTCAATGGTTTAAGGTTAATTGTTGTAAACAAAACAATACAAGGAAATATATTTTAATAACTTTTTATAAAAGTGTGGAGTTCATTATTAAATTTTGTATATAATATTAAGTAAGTTAAACGAATAAATACATTTTTATTATTGTTTTAATGAGTAGGTTTTAAAAATAAAGAAGGGCAAAATACCTTCTAAGATCTTGTAAATATAAGTAGAAAATCCTATTATGTAAGAGTTAGTCTATAATAATTAACATGAAAAATGTATTTACTCACATATCTATACACACGATATAACAATGAATTTTACCTTTGGGTATAGTTTAAGGTTAAAATACTTTTTTAACACGCTTTTATTAGCCTGGGTTGTAACTATCTATCTATCTATCTATCTATCTATGTAACGGAATCTTTGAGCCTAATTTTTACCAACTTCCAGCGATTCAATTTCTTTGAAACTTTGCACACGTATCAAGGACCGATGACAATGCAATAATTTAAAAACAGTATCCCGTTATCCTGATTAGGACCGCCAGGATAAATAAAATTCCTTTACAGATCCTCTGTGTCTCTTGACAAAAGGGCGAAGGAATTTTTTAGTGAATAAACTGGAGCATTTATTTTTAAAAAACTAATTGATATATCGAACTAAAAAATGAAAAATAAATAATAGTTTAAAAAAACTAAAAAAACACGCTTTTATATGCAACCGAACTAAAAATTAGAAAATAATTTTTCATTACAAAGAGTTTGTCACTTCAGAATAAAAGCGTGGGGTGCTTAATATATTAAATGATATAATTATTCTATTTGCAAATATCTATGAGGGAAAGGTTATGAAAAAATAGTAAAATGCACCCCACGCTTTTTACTCTGAAGTGACAAACTCTTTGTAATGAAAAATTATTTTCTAATTTTTAGTTCGGTTGCATATAAAAGCGTGTTTTTTAGTTTTTAAACTATTATTTATTGTATAATTATTTACAGCCACTAACCTCAAACTATCCTTATTGACTTTCAAAACAAATGCAGTGACTTTTCATTTTGTTGCGTTTGCTTCATACTCGAAAACAGCTTCGGTGTACATCGGCGCTATTCGATATAGGTACCTACGAATACTAAACGAAGCGTGGATCGCGGCGTGGAGCGGCACGGGGACTTGTTGCGAGTCTGGACGCACCTTTAGGAATTTTCGTATCGTATATATATTATGTGGAAGTTAGATCCAAATATTGTCACCAAATAAAACTCGATTTATTTTGTGTTTGATAAACTGGAGATTTGCTTTTTACTTTGACACCCTGTATCTTCCATATCATCACCTTTTAGATGTAAGTAGGTACGTTTAGTTGAATTTTAATATTTTGCATAACAAATCTGTGGTTTTTCTGTGTACCATTAATTAGCGGACACCCAGTATATACAGGGTGTTTGCAAATTGCGGTAAGAACATTTAAGGGCTTATTCCTGACCTATTGTTATGAAAAAGTTCATATAAACATGGGTCCTCAAATGTTTCGTTCTCAAGATACAGGGTGTTAAACTTTTCAAAAAACCAAAAAATTCTAAATCACTTTTTTACTAAAATTTGTTAGACTAGATATAAACGGTATTTAATTAAGTATTTGTTGTTGTTGTTACATAACTGCTACATGGAAGTTGTAACGGTGAATTTCCTTATGTTCCTTTTATGGTCCAGGAATATGTAGTTTAGAGTCTGAAAAACTATGCAAGCTACATAAAAATATAAGTAAACAAAAAGTTTTATTTTTTAGTGTTTTATCCGAAAAAAAAATATAAAACTTGCAAAAAAGTCAGTGGCGTACATTTTTTGTCAATTATATTAGCTGAAATACGTCCCACGCCGCCACTGGTCTTACTAATTAAAATTTATTTAGGGCTAAATTAACCTCCTATTTTAGCAAATATCACAGCCCAAATTTTTTAAAACCGGATAAGGCATATTTAAGATATTAATAAAAACCTGATTTTCTTTTTTAAAATTAAACACCCTGTATCTTAGAAACAAAGCATTTCCGAACGTATGTTAATGTGAACTTTTTTTATAAAATTGGCTCAGGAAAATGCCCTTAAATTTTTTAACCACAATTAGGAAACACCCTGTATAGTAGTTAGCTTTTTAGGTATGTGTTGCTCTAAAATTAAAATAAAAGATTAGAGGACTAGTAAACCCTTCTACTATTTTTAAAATCTATCTACCAATCTCATTTTGAATTATAAACATTTAACATTTTATCTCGGTTTACAAGTACTAAAATGTGACTTTTCCTAAAAATATTTTTTCCTATGGGAAAAAAGTCAATAAAGTTAGTTTAGAATATTTTATTATACAGAACTTACATTTTATTTTTATAAAAAGTCCAATCAGAGATCTACATCAGATCTTCTTTCCTTCGTTTCACACAACTGGAACAAGTTTCTTGAGTTTCTAGGTGAGTCCCAGATCGTTGCTCTTGATATATCTAAAGCTTTCGACCAACTTCCCTCCTACGGTCTTCCAACTAAACTCTGCTCTTGGCTCTCCAGTTATCTTTCTAATCGACGTATATCAGTCATTGTTGATGGCCACTCTTCAAGCTTTCACGAAATTAATGCTGGAGTGCCACTTTGTTTCTTCTTCACATCAACGACCTTCTTTCTTCCACAACCAATCCCATTCATAGTTATGCTGACGATAGTACCCTTCACTCCACTTTTCAGGTTCCCAAACCAATCTCTCAACCCGACTTGGAAAGCAAACGCAGGGCGATGCAGATATCTCTTTCACAGGATCTCAATTTGATATTGGATTGGGGCGCCAAAAATCTCATTCAATTTAATGCATCCAAAACACAATCGTGTTCCTTGTCGCGAAAAAATCATCAAACACTCATCCTTTGCTTACGAGTGGCCAGGTTTTGCAGAGCGGGGACACATTTAACCTTGTGGGCATCACATTTGAGAATAATCTTAACTGGCATAAACACATTGTATCTATAGCCACCGCGGCTTCAAAAAGCTTGGATTTCTTTTTCGAGCCAAAAAGTATTTTTCTCCTTCCAATTTATACACTTTGTATGTGTCCCAAATTCGACCCTCTCTGGAATATTGTTCTCATGTCTGGGGAATGGCATCCCCTACAACCCTCAGCATTCTTGATGTCATTCAAAGAAGGGCTGTTCGTCTTATTAATGATCCTTTACTTACTCAAAGACTTCCTTCTCTTGCCCATCGTCGAGCTGTGGGAGATCTATCACTCTTCTATAGATACTTTACGGCTTCTGCTCCGAAGAATTGTCCAGTATAGTCCCTCCTCTTGCAGTTCCCAACAGAGAAACTCGTGGTGCCGCGCGTATGCATTCCTATTGATCTTTTATCCCTAGAGTTTCTAGACTGTGGAACCTGCTGCCAGCGGAGGTCTTTCCTTTCCCCCAAATCTTCAAGTTTTTAAGTCCCGTGTTAACAAACTTTCTCTTACCCTGCTTAAGACACCCACGGTACGTTAGTATTTAGGCTTTCAGGCTTCGTGGATTGTCCAAAGATAAAAAAAAATCAGACATTTGTTGACTTTATAACATTCAAAATAACTACTAAACAATCACTTTTAGTTTCAAATTTTTAATTTAAATACGTCATATCACAAAACTACATTGACAGATATTTAAATATTTCTTTAAAGGTTTTCATAGCAACGTAGGTCCAATTGCCGTTTTACATACGACAGTAGTTTAAAACTTCAAATTTTACATGACTTATTTTCTGACACGTCAGGAGACAACACAACCTCGAGCTATAATATAGAGCTTTTTTCTTTGTATAATAAATAACTAATATTTATTTATTTAATTATTATTGTGTTGTACTTTTAAATTTTACCTGCAAGAAAACCATAAAACAACAATAATCTCATCATCGACCACCGACTCACACGGGACCAACAATGACACTTTTTGACATAGTAATCCTTATCCTGTCCCTCGTTCTCTCTATATATTCTCTGCCAAATTTGCCCCTGAGGTCTTAATAGTTAATATTATGTTGGGCTGACGTGCTCCGCCGTTGTAGCCTTTGTGGAAAACATTATGCCTTTCCTGCACCTGGGACATTGTTGTGGAATAAACAAGGGTCTAATGTACACACTATAGTGTCTTGTGTGTTTTTGAAATATTATTTGATGCATAGAGTCCAGAAATGTAACTAACAGTCCTATTTCTTAACAATTAATAGTTGAGGAGAATCAAAAAATAATTTGTATTATGACGTATTTTTATTAATGAAAATTTAGCAGGAATAAGGACGAAAAATAGGAGACGTTTTATTTATTCTGCGACGTTTCGATCTAGCCGCTTAGGCACTTCGCACATGGGTGGGTGAATCAGCGACGAGCCTTCGACACAGTGGCGGCTCGTGGAATTTTTTTAAGGTGTTCTGCAATTTTGGTAAAAAAACAAAATAAGAAAAAGCTTACCTATTTTTTGTAAATTAAGTCTATCCTACGCGCTTTTCTGCTTGCAAATTTTGTAATTACTTTTTGACTAAAATTTTATATTTTAGAGATAAAATAAGTAATTAGGGGAAAACAGTATAAAGCATTTTTTTGTTACATCCACAAATCCATTCATTTTTGCATAAATGTCTTTATCAAATTTGCGTGTATAACTTTTTTCTCTACCAGCGTTCTTAATAATAATATCTGGTAATGGTCTACCTTTCGCTTTCAATTCAATCTTTTTTTTATGTGAATATTTAAAAATTTCTTCTCATTAATTAAATTGAAGACAACTTTCATTGTACACACTTAATAATAATTATTGTCAAAAATACGTAAGAAAACCACACGCACTCTATTATTAATGTCTTTAAGTTCAATGTCCAATCCGCCGTAAACTAGAAAGTCGCGTAAAAACTCTATACAATAACGTTTATACCGCGCTCCGCTGGACAAACTGCAGCGAATTCTTCAGGTTAAATTACGGCTTTCTTTTAGGCGGTGATGATTGGCAAGGGGCAGGCGGAGTGTAGCGGGGGTGTTCGAACGGGCTCGTAGAGCTTTGTCATGTGACCCAAATAAATAATAATTCAGAGCTTTAGCGTTAGTCGCTAGGTTATTTCACTGGACGACTGTTGACGTTCGCTGGCGCGCGTTCGTTTATTAGGTCTGAGACATTGTTGAGTACAGGCATAAAGACATCAAAACATAAAAGGCTGTATGGTAGAGATACATATGTAGCAATCTACACTACAACATTTCAAGTGAGAGCGAATGCATAATATTTGTTTTTTGGTAAGTATTAGAAAATATGTATTTAGATTACGTAACTATTTATTTTTATTATTGGTAGTATACTGCAGCACTTATGCACTAGCCGCCACTGCTTCGACAGTATAAAGCCTGAATTCTACCGAACATTATTTTACAGAAAAGAAATTAAATATTTTCTTACCTGACAAGTTGACTTTTTTTAATCCTACCGAACATTATTTTACAGAAAAAAAAATATTTTTTACCTGACAGGTTGACTTTTTTGCTATTATATTCTAAACTCCTTCTGTGTAATCTTTTCGCAAGTATCATTATAAAGTACAGGACGTTTGTCAACCTCCTTCATAAATCTAATATTAAACAAATCTATCTTTGGTACAACAATTTTTTGACGTTACACTAATTTTCCCGTGTAAAAACAAGACACAATCACAATATGAATCACACACTGTAAATAAAATACACAACGGTTCTGTATTGCATCTGTTTACTTAAGGATGCGGATTGCGAAGATCGGACACGCTAATATGCCTACGTGCTGTCGATACTAGTAAAATTCGCGTTCTCGTTGCTGTTTTACCGATCCATGTGCGAAGAGCCTTATGATATTTTCAGAGCTCTCTAACAAGTTTGGTGTTTGTCTTTAATGTTACATATTTCTTACATTTAGAGAGACTAACCACAAAACTCAAATTTTTTTGCAATATCATGGTTTACAATCTAATGTTTTTTTACTGTTTTATATTGATTTAATTTTGCAGAAATATTAAATACCATTATTACGATCAGTGGCTGGTGTATTAGAGAACAGGGAGGCTAAAGTCATAAAGACTATAAAAACACAAAAAAGGTCGGTAATTTTTGGGTTACTGCACCTATTTAAAGCAAAATAGGTAATATTTGCATAAATGCAAACAAAAATTGTGTCTTGCCGCATTTATCGTTAAATTTATGGGAAGGCTAAGCCTCCCTTGCCTTCTTTGACGAGCCGCCAGTGATTACGAATTTTTGCCACAAAAATGATTGTTAATTGGTAGTATAAAATTAACTCTTGGCTTAACAGGCTTATGATTGAAAACTACTTGCATGTCTCCTCTAAATTAAAAAAAGATGTTTTATACATAAACAAAATTGCATATTTAAAACAAAAATATTAATTCCATATACAAGGTGTTCATTTAAAAACTTTCCACTCAAGTTATCTTCGAAACGAGACAGATTTGAGAAAATCGCCTGAAACACGTCAAGATATTTATTGAGGGGAACGTTTTACAAAAGTTGGACGGCGCCCCTTTAACCCCTTAACCACCAGGGCCACCACCCCAAAATTCTTAAATGAGAAGGCGGGTCGAGTGATACATCATTTTAAAGCTCTGACGAGTACTTTATAACCCTAGAATATGTCAATATCTTCACCTATTACAAAATGGCGGTACTTTAAAAATTACCTAAATACCTGATTTGGATGGTCATATTTCCGAAACTAATAAAGTTAGATGTACTTAATGTGGTATTTTCTTAAAGCTCATGTAAAGATCTTTTAATGGTGAAATAATATACAGGGTTCTTAAATAAAAAAATATATACTTTTCTTCTACCCTGTATTTTACTACCAGTATCACCATTAAAAATATCTTTAAAAGAACTTTAAGAAAACACCACATTAGGTACATCTAACTTCTAATAAGTTTCGAAATATGGCCATCCAAATCAGGTATCTAGGTAATTTCAAAGCTACCGCCATTTGTAATAGGTAAAGATATTGACTTCATATTCTAGGGTTATAAAGTACTCGTCAGGAGCTAAATGATGTATCACTCGACCCGCCTTCTCATTTAAGAATTTTGGGGTGGTGGCCCTGGTGGTTAAGAAGGGCGCCGTCCATTTTTGTAAAGAACGTTCCCCTCAATAAATTTCTTGACGTGTTTCAGCGATTTTCTCAAATCTGTCTCGTTTAGAAGATAACTTGAGTGAATAGTTTTTAAATGAACACCCTGTATGTTTTCTTTATAAAAATTTTCGATATTAGCAATAACACAGGTACTTTACTACTAAGCAAAATGGTGAGTGACACAATTTTTATATCGGATGACTGTATTTTGGGTTTTGGACTATGCAAAACATTTTATAAAGAATAATTTTTGTCGTAAAAGGTAATAAAAAAGTTACACATATGACGCCAACTTACGTAGACACACTGTGTGATCCAATGTCCTAACTTGTGAGATAAAGGGTGGTCATATTTAAAAAATCAAAAAATACAATTTTTAATAAAATCTAAAATGCGACCCTGAAATATAATACCAAATGAAAACAATTGCCTGCTGTCGGTATAATATCCAAGAACAAAAGAAATCTCCATTTTTGACAGTAAACAGAAGAATCCCGCTTTACATGTCAGTCACCAGGACCCTCTCCACTGACTCGTTTCGCCTGCCTCATAGGACTTATCAAAGTAGCTGTACCGGGTCCATTGTGAATAACACGAAAAGCAAGAAACCCCGATAAAACTCGATCACATTGTCATCGAGTTTTATCGGATGTCGCAAAACTTCCGAAACGCATTAGAGGAAAGGGTCCTGATGAATGACATAAAAAGCAGAAATTTTTCTCGTAACTTTTAAAAACGGAGATTTCTTTTTACGAATTAAGATATTTAAATAATTTTAATAATAGGCCAATACGCAATTTCCCAGCAAATTTGATTTCTAAGTGTTTTTGTTCGACAGAAAGCATTTCCCTGCATGGTCATATAACGTGGTAATTGATAAAAAAAATGGTATAGCTATCAGAACCAATTAAAAATAACCTTAATAAAATTAGAATATGTACAACAATTTCCTTAAAGCAAATTTGTTTTCTAATTCTTTTTGTTCAACAAAAACATTTTCCTGCATGGTCATATAACGTGGTATTGATAAAAAAATAATGGTTTAGCTACCAGAACCAACCAAAAATAACCTTAAAAAATTAGAATATGTACAACAATTTCCTTAAAGTTAATATTTTCTTTGTCGGATTTGCTGTAAAAAAGAATTGGTATTTTTATATTTCCACCTGTTCCAAAACGCGTGTTTTTTGAGTTATGTCACCATTGCAGCCTATAACAATGTGTTTTAAGAAATTCTTTTGCAATTTTTGTTCAGAATGAAGTCCGTGAACCTATACAAAGTTTGAAATAGTAATCAACCCATTATAGAAGAAAAATCTAAAAGTTAAAACAGTCGCATTGTAACCTTATAAATCAAAAACCCAAATATTCTTCGCGTCGACGACCAGTGTATTTCCGTGGGACTAAACCGACACCTTTTGACAAAATAATCGCTCCCTGGGACTTGATTGTTCTCTGCCGCAATTGCCTTGGAAGTCTGAACATTATATTGTGTTGGCGTGTGTCTTGTTGCTGCTTTTGATGCCCCTCCATGCCCTTGCTGCACCTGGGGCCTTATGGTATAACAAAAGATATTTTACTAAGGAGTATCAAAGCTTTATTTATTTTCCCATAAAACATTAATTTCATTTGATTCTTCGGAAGTTCTTACTAAATGAAAAACTTTTAAATTATTAACTTTACGAAAAAATTCATCATTATAAAAAGTCCTGCTTAATAAGAAAATACATTTTCACAAATACATTTGAAGGTTGGATGTACAGGGTGGCCTAAAAATGACTTTTCTTAAATTTAATTAAAGAATATGTCCTTTTATGGAAAAAGTTTCTATAAAAATATGTCCAAAGCTGCTTCGTTTCTGAGATACAGGGCGTTAATTATTTTTTAGTTGCTTTTTAGAAAAATAAAATAAAAATCCAGTGGCGTACAGTGGACACAGCAGCCAATTATATTGAGGTACGGGTAGAAAAAAAGGTACGCCACTGATTTTTTATGTAGTTTTTATATTTTTCCTATAAAGCAACTAAAAATACAACTGTTTAGTGTAGTACATTTTTCTTTGTATCTGGATTCGTATTTAAGATTTAAAAAAAACAGAGTTTTAAAAAATAATTAACGCCTTGTATCTCAAAAACGAAGCAACCCCGGACATATGTTTATAGGAACTTTTCTTCACAAAATGGCATATTGAATCACCCTTTAAAGTTTTGTGCCGTAGGTAAGAAATGCCCTTTATATTAATTTGATAAAGACTTATTTTTAAGCCACCCTGTACATCTAACACAAATTTATTTTTGTAAAAATGTATTTTCTCATCAAGGAGGACTTTTTATAAAGACGCGCAGTTTTTGTAAAGGTTGTAGTTAAAAAGTTTTCCATTTGGTAAGAGCTTTCGAGGACACGCTGTAAAAATGTTATACAGGGTGTCCGCTAATTAATAGTACACAAAAAAACCACAGATGACTTTTGTCAAAATAATAAGTTTAAACTAAGTAAACCTATATCCAAAAGTTGATAATAAGGAAGATAGAAGTGAAAATAAAAATAAAAAAATCCAACCCCCTTAAAAAAATGCTGTTTTTTTAATAGTTAACATGAAGTTAGAATACTCCATTCTAGTACACTACACAAAGTGTTAAAAAGTTACTTTTTTCACACTTTAAATTAGTGTTTTGTTTCAACGCCTACTACAATAAACTTAAATATCAATTTATGCAATGTAACTGTAAACGCGACATCAACTGAACCAACAGGTCAAGTTACCTTTGATTTCGTCATAATTTCTTTTTAGTTCACGTGTCACTAGTTTAAAAAATTTTCAGTTTGCAAATAAATTGAATAGAAATTATTGAAAATGAATAGTAATAATGAATTTGGATAACTAAGAAATTGAAAAGGAATTTATACTTTTTAGTATTATTTCTACAAAAAGTAAGTACATACAATTTTCTAAAATTAAATAAGAAATTCATGGCTATGAAGAGGATAATTGTCACTTAAAAAATAAGGAGGCTATGATTTTTTTGTTGCGATATAATGGCTGTGCTGCAAAAATTAAAATTAATAGGTTTAGATAAATAAAACAGGTATAAAGTGGTATTCTGGGAAATTTTTCTTCTTTTTATACTCATGGAATTGCCGCACTCGCTTGACGGCTCGTGCTGTCAAACTTCCCATTCGTAAAAAGAGTATCACTTTATGCACTTGTTACATAAATTACTATTCTAGCACTAGTGCAGAAAATAATCACTTTTCCGCACTAGTACAAAAATTTTAAACCAAATATTAGTGAGTCGCAATGAAGGATTTTCATGTACTTCATATTTAAAAGAAAATTTTACTTTGGTATGGTAGGATATTAGGTGGCATTGTGTTTAAAAAAAATAGTTTTTATGTTTACCTTAGCGTTCCTAACACGTACCGAAAGTGCTTTTTCCGCACTTGACTCCTTGCAACTGCAGTCGCGTGCGGAAAACTGGCACTTTCAGCACTAATTAGGAAAGATACTATTAATTTTTTTCGATAATTTTGTTTTATTTTTTTCATAGGGCAGTTAAAAGATTAATACGCTGTTTTTAAGGGCATTTTTTGGTTTCACTAATTTACATAAACGCAAATATCTTGAAAACGGTTACTCAAAGCAATTCTTACAAAATATACCTTCTTTGTGTAGAAACCATAGGGAAGTGTACTGGTTTACTTAGATGGTACATACCGTGTAGCACAAAGAAGTTGGGACGTTTAAAAAAATAATAGTATTTTTTAAATAAGAAAAACCTTGTTTTTTTATCTTAGATCAAAAAATAATTTAAAATTTACAATAACTAATTTATCAAATAATAATACATTACGATTTAAATTTTCTTTAAATTATTTTTGATAATACAGGGCACCGGGTAATTACACATTAGTATATTACATACCAAGTGTCGAAAGTGATATATTTCACACGAGTGGAAATGTTATTGCACGAGGCGATAGCCGAGTTCGACAATACCACGAGGGTAAAAGTAACTTTTGGCACGAGTCATGTACAATATTTTTCCTATGATCAAAAAATATTTGTATACCAAAAATCCAAAGTCAGTATTTTTATATCAGTAATTTAAACACAGACAAAATAATCTGACAAAAGCTTAGACGTAAATCAATGTCAATACCATAAAATCCAAATCGAAAAATTACCTTTAATTGTATGTAAAAGCATATAAGTATTTAGTTTTTTTCAGTTTAGTATGCACTGTAATTTCTTTAATTAAGTTTTTAAATTGCGTAAAAACACCGTATCACTTAACAAAACTTAGGGTCCCAAATGGATTAAATTAAATTTCAGATATAATTTAATGGCAATTATATTTTTATTTTACCAGATATTAGCCTTTTTTCTAACAAGGTATTATTTATTTAGAAAAAAAATCTCCTAGTATTTTGTGGTTAGGTTAAAATTTAACAAATCGAGATCCCTTACTTAATAAATTTCCCTGCTATGGTCTTTCAACTAAACTCTGTACTTGGCTCTCTAGTTATCTATCTGATCGACGTACATCAGTTATTGTGGACGGCCATTCTTCAAGCTTTACCAAGTAAATGCTGGAGTCCCTCAGGGCTCAGTTCTGGCACCAACATGGTTTCTACTTCACATTAACGATCTTCTCTCGTCCACAACTAATTCCATTCATAGTTTCGCCGACGATAGTACCCTTCACTCCAGTTTTCAGGTTCCCTAAACCCATCACTAAACCTGACTAGGAAAACAAACGCAAAGCGATGAAGATATCTCTTTCGCAGGATCTTAATTTAATATTGGATTGGGGCGCCAAAAATCTCGTCCATTTTAATGCATCCAAAACACAGTCATGTTCTTTGTCGCGAAAAGAGTCATCAAATACTCATCCTCTACTTATAAGCGGCCAAGTTTTACAGAGCAAAGACACCTTTAATCTTGTGGGCGTCACATTTGAAAGTAACCTTAACTGGCATAAACACATTGTATCTATAGCCCCGGCCGCTTCAAAAAAGCTTGGATTTCTCTTTCGAGCCAAAAGTATTCTTCCGCTTCTAATTTATACACTTTATATGTGTCCCAACTCCGACCTCCCTTGGAATATTGTTCTCATATATGGGGCATGGCGTCCCCCACAACCCTAAGCATTCTTGATTCTATTCAAAGAAGAGCTATTCATCTCATTAATGATCCTTCACTTACAGAAAGTCCCTCTCTTGCCCATCGTCGGGCTGTGGGAGATTTATCGCTTTTTATAGGTACTTTCATGGCTTCTGCTCTGAAGAATTGTCCAGTATAGTTCCTCCACTCACGGTTCCCAACAGAGAAACTCGTGGTTCCGCGCGTATGCATTCCGATACGGTCCAACTGGACAGGCCCCGAACTTCCCACTTTGTTCGTTCTTTTATCCCTAGAGTTTCTAGATTGTGGAACCTGCTGCCCGCGGAGGTCTTTCCTTCCCCCAAATCTTCAAATATTTTAGTCCCGTGTCAACAAACTCCCTCTTACCTTGCTTAAGACACCCACGGTATGTTAGTATTTAGGCTTTTAGCCTTCGTGGTTTGTCCAAAGATAAAAAAAATCCTTACTTTGGCATTCGATGCTTTAGACACTTTCATTGTTTAATGGGTTGCCTATTATTATTAAAAGTATTTGCTATAAAATAATGTCTATAAATAAAGTAATAAACCCTTAAACATAAAATTAAAATGAATATAATTAAAAAAAAAGAAAATGTGTGTTAGCACAGGTAAGTAAAAACCTTTAGTTTGGTAAAAATATACTGTAAATATCTTTTAAACGGAAATTAAGCATCTGTCATATGTACTTTTCAACACTAGTGTTGAAAAGTAGATTTCAACACGCGTGTGATATTATTCGTTTTCTAAAGGACCAAGGAGTGCGTTTTATGTCATTTTCATATATATGTGGTTGTGGAAAAAATAAAATAATGTATGTAAGAAGGTGAGGACCTTTTTTTTCGTCCTCAAAAATGTTGATACCAAATTTCAAGGTTATCAAACCCCTCCCCCCATAAAAAAACCTATAAATAGGTCCGTGGATTAATTTAAAATTTATTTTTAAAAGAAATTACTTTTAAAAAACAAACAAAATTTAAAGCTATTTATATTTGACGAAACAGCTCCAAAAAATATAATATCCTGCTTCAATATGAGGAACTTCATTTTAAAAATGGTAAACACCCGACTGGATGATATGAAAATTGTAAGTTATTAACATTTTGCAGAATTGATGCAGCGTAAAAATTTTTACGCTGAAGTTTAATATTAACAGAAGTTGAAAGCAAAATCTGTTCGTATATATTTTATTGGATATAAAAGTTGAGTTTCCGTTTAAATTTTAAATTAATTTGGTTTAAATATTAAAACTGAAGTTCTTGAATTATAGTTTTGAATTCTTTTTATTGCAATACTGTAAATTGCAAGCAGAATTATTTAAAAACATATGTATACAGGGTGTCCGGTAAGTCAACGATAATACTGAAGTGGCTGATAAAACAGCCCATAAGCATCCAAAAACGCCTAAAATGACCTAAGTAAAAAATCGTTGGTTTTCGAGATATTGGCATTTAAAATTCGCCAAAATCGTCCCCTTGGATCCGATTTTTGATTGTCACTCTTAAAGAAATTAATATTTTTTAATTTTAGTTTTAGTTTTGCAGCACTAAATAGCAATTTCATTAATTAAAGACTAACAATTAACTAAAAGTTATCTCCGAAAAATCTTCAGTGTGACCACAGATGAACTTAACTATGCTTACTGCTGTTACTTTTTATAATTAATATTTTGAAAAAAGTCATTTTATAAAAACTTTAAAATTGTCTGAAATAGCAAAAGCGTTAATAAAAATCGCTATATAATATACAGGGTGTTTCAAAAATGTGAAAATATTGTTAAAGTGCCAATATCTCGAAAATAGTCGATTTTTTATTAAGGTCATTTTACGTTTTTGGGATGCTTATAAGTTGTTTTACCAGACCTTTTAATATTATCGTTGACTTACCGGACACCTTGTATAAAGGTATCTTTTATCTCTACCGACAAACTTTAATGGCCAGACAGAAATTCTTGCTAATGTAAACAATAAAAAATTCATCCGACGTAAATTTTTGACTGTTTATATTAGCCAGGATTTCTGTCTGACATAAATATCATGCAATAAATGTCAGATGTAAACCTACCGTTAGGCTGATTATACACTAAGAAATAAGACGGGGTGCGAAAAATTAAAAAAAAATGTTTTTTTTTATAATGCTTTTTATACCAATTTGGATATTGTTTAAAATATTGAAAGACGCCTTCCTATGCAGTAGAAGACATTTTTGAGATACAAAAAAAAAATTAACCCGTATCGTTCATGAGAAGTTTAAGGTAAATTTTTTTAAAGTGAAAAAGGTTACGCAACAGCATTTTTCTAAAATATATTAATTTTTTTAATTAACATTCAGTTTGCGTAGGTATTTTTTTACTGAACAATTTGAAGAATTACTTTTTTGAAAACATGAAATTTTTTGTCCATTTGTCCTTTTGTAAACCCCATTCGTGGATAGTCTGTATATTACTATATACAGGGTTAGTAGAAAAAATCGGAACGGTGGATTATCTCAGCAACCGTTTAATATAAATGAACCAAATTTTTTTGCAAAGGGGTAACTGGACATGAAGAATTTTAAAAATTTATTTCAAGGTTGCCAAGTTTGTAACTTCCTCGCTAGGTTGAGGAATTTTAAAATGAAATGAAAAATTAGTACAGGAGAGTAACGGGACATTTTAAATTCATGAATTCCATTTGCGATTTTCATAATTAAATTTCCTTATTTCCTTTTCTTGACTTTTTTTAATTTGAAAACGTTGCATATTTAAACACTAATAAATACAACTTTATAAGCATCTATTAAGTAATTGATGCAAAATATCACTATAGACAATAAAACTGCTATATTCACCTACCTAATTCATTATTATTATCAATAGCACTTAAAACATCTTTATTGTTTAAGTTAGTTTTTGTCGCAGTTGTAAGACCAAAAATATTCTTTACTTAGGGACACAGAGGAATACAAACAAAGGATTTATCGAAAAAATTTACGAGCATAGTTAATAAACTATGGTAATTTTAATAAAAATTGATGAAATATGTAGTACATTTAAATATTAAATTATCCTTACCTTTTATGCTTTGTACCAACACTCTATTATTTTCTATAATAGGATTTCCTCCACTATTATCGATCAAAAAATGGGTATCGGGACCAAATTTGTTTTTATCCATAACAATTGTTTGGATTTAAACGTTATTACGAAGAAAATATTGAAAAGTATTAGCAAAATAAATATTTATCGCGATTATAACCAAGCTTTCATTTCAAATATCAAATGTCAAACTATCAAAATCCGCTATTTGAAAAGCGACAGCGGTAATTTTTTAGACTAAGCAAAATACTCAGCTGCTATCACCGTGGGTGTCTTAAGCGAGGGTAAGAGGGAGTTTGTTGACACGGTACTTAAATACTTAAAGATTTAGAAAGGAAGGAAAGACCTCCGCGGGCAGCGGCTTCCACATCCTAGAAACTCTAGGGATAAAAGAACGAACAAAGTGGAGGATTCGGGGTCTGTCCGGTTGAAGGACCGTATGGGAATGCATACGCGCGGAACCACGAAAGTTTCTCACGGGCTGGAACCGTGAGTGGAGGAACTATACAGGACAAAACTTCAGAGCAAAAGCCGTGGAAGTACGTAAAAAAGCGATAAATCCCCACAGCCCGACGATGGGCAAGAGAGGGAAGCCTTTCTGTAAGTGAAGGATCATTAATGAGGCGAATAGCTCTTCTTTGAATAGAATCAAGAATGCTTAGGGTTGTGGGGGACGCCATGCCCCAGATATGAGAACAATATTCCAAGGGAGGTCGGATTTGGGACACATATAAAGTGTATAAATTAGAA
The DNA here is from genome assembly GCA_014170235.1 of Listronotus bonariensis. NCBI lineage: Eukaryota > Metazoa > Arthropoda > Insecta > Coleoptera > Curculionidae > Listronotus > Listronotus bonariensis. The sequence goes on along the minus strand of JACEGR010001951.1, from coordinate 55,392 downwards.
GGGGAAAAATACTTTTGGCTCGAAAGAGAAATCCAAGCTTTTTTGAAGCTGCCGTGGCTATAGATACATTTAATGTGCTTCATTGCCAGTTAAGGGGGACTTTCAAATGTGGCGCCCACAAGATTAGAAGGTGTCTTTGCTCACCTAGAACTTGACCGCTCATAAGAAGTAGAGGATGAGTATTTGAGGTACGACTCTTTTCGCGACAAGGAACATGATTGTGTTTTGGATGCATTAAAATGGACAGAGATTTTGGCGCCCCAATCCAATATTAAGTTAGAGACCCTGCGAGAAGAGACATCTGCATCGCTCTGCGTTTGTTTTCCAACGCTCGGGTTTAGTGGGATGGGTTTAGGAACCTGAAAACTGGAGTGAAGGGTACTATCGTCGGCGAAACTATGAATGGAATTAGTTGTGGACGAGAGAAGGTCGTTGATGTGAAGAAGAAACAATGTTGGTGCCAGAACTGAGCCCTGAGGGACTCCAGCATTTACTTGGTGAAAGCTTGAAGAATGGCCGTCCACAATAACTGATATACGACGATCAGATAGATAACTAGAGAGCCAAGTACAGAGTTTAGTTGAAAGACCATAGGAGGGAAGTTTATTAAGAAGTGCAGCATGCCAGACCTGGTCAAAAGCTTTGGATATATCAAGAGCAACGATCTGGGACTCACCTAGAAACTCAAGAGACTTATTCCAGCAGTGTGATACGAAGGAAAGAAGATCTGCTGTAGATCTTTTGTGGCGAAATCCATACTGCCTGTCATGCAAAATTTTGTGTTTTTCTAAGTACTTAAGAATTTGTGAATTAATTAGTTTTTCCATTTACTTTACAAAGAACTGAGAGAATTACAGAAACTGGTCTATAGAGTTAGAAGGAAGAGATTTAGATCCTTTCTTTGGGAATGGGTTGAACACGTGCAGCTTTCCAGCTTTCCGAAAGATACCTGTGTCCTAAGAAATTCGAAAGAGCCGAGTTAAGATTGGTGCAAGTTCTGGAGCACATTTTAAAACGATTGCTGGTATGCCATCCAGCCCAGACGATTTTGGTGTTAAGGGAAGAAAGGATTACGCTTAATGTGTTTTACCTTAAAAATAATATCGGGCATTTTATGAGTGGAATCAAAGTAACCGCTGAATTGGATGTGATTTACGGGAGGGTCAAGGGTTGAATTGGCAGCAAATTGTTTAGCAACACTTTTACCTTTCCTTTAGCGGTAGAAACAATTTCATCTTCCAAAGCTAGAGGCGGAAAAAACAAAAAATGCCTACCTATGTTTTTTCGCAAAGGACCAGAAAGATTTCGCTGTCCATTTGAGCAAGAAAGAACTTTGTTTTAATACGATTGTCAAAGGAGTCTTTGGCTTCAGAAATTGTTTGATTGTAGTAGTTTCTTGCTTCAATGCAGGCCTGTCGGTTTTCTGACTAGGATCCTAGGTAAAACTTTTTGTGAGCATGAACTTTTAAAATTCTAGCTTTATCACAAGATTTGGAAAACCAGGGTTTGTTATTGGATTGTTTGGGGTTCTTGATGGTGTGTGGAATATAGGTTTCAATGCCCAATTTAATTGACCGTCAATTATTATAAATTTCAGAAGGATCACCGGAAGAAAAGCAGATGGAATTCCAGGGGTAAGTGGCGAAGAAGTCCCTCCAGGCCATCCCAGTCGGCTGAGTTGTAGTGCCATACGGTGCGTGGTGGCATGTATTCATTTACCCCGGGATGTGCAGGGTAAGATATAGTAACTAAGGCCATGACCTGAGAGCGACCTAGGGGAGCTTCGTGACAGATGTTTGATAGAGTTCGGGGTTGGTAGTAAGAAAGAGATCAAGGGATTTGAACGACTTGAAATTTAAAGTAATCCCATTTTTTAATATTCCCCTCTTTTGATACAATCTTGATTTAAACGTAAAGTGTGCACAATATTTGATTTTTACTTTTAACCCTGTTTTTACGTATTTTACATTATTTTTGCATTAAATTGCATAGCCATACTTTGAACTCGCCTCCAATCCCAAAAGTGCCATGAAGCCCTCATGTGTATGTATGGTTGCCGCGATTATCAAAGAAAAGCCACACGAACCCAATGCAAAAACAATGTAAAACGTAGAAAACGGGGTTTTAAAAAGGTGAAAAATCAAATATTTTGTGACACTTTAGCTTTAAATCAAGAATTGTGTGCAAAAAGAAGGGGGAATATAGTGAAAATAAGCTTAGTTCAAATTTAAACTTTGATGATGAATATCTCGAGAACGAAACATTTAAATAAAACAGTTTGTAGTTTTTTTATTTTAAAAATAATTAAAACATTACCTGTAAAAAATGTATTACAGTTTGTATTTTTTTAAGCCAACAAAATATTAATAAAAAAAAACAATATAGGAATGTTAAAAGAAGACAAAACCACCGAACTAAACAAGAAAAATTGCCCCTTCTAGACTATTGAACGTTGCGTAAAAAAAATATGAAAAGGTTAATTTTTGATTTCTTTAGTTTCCAATGCAAAATATTTTAGATGTAAATTAGAGCAGCCATCAAGAGCATTTTTGATCACTTTTTTATTAAAAAATATAAGTAAAAGTATTCTTAAAATTTTAAGACATTTTATTTTTAATCTATTAAAAATTATAGAGCCATTTCCCACAGGAATAAAAGAAAATAAATAAAGAGTTATCCAGTACAAAATGAGATTACCAACCTGAAACATATTATAAAAACAAACCTATTCCGGACTGCTATGGCAACTTTAATTGATTAATTGGACTCAAATGCTATGCCCTTTTTATTTAACAGCGAATTTCTAATTAAAAGAATAAAGAGTACACATTAAATATTGACCAACAACATTGATTAAACCCTGAATACTCCCTTAAAATTGGGTTTTTACCTTTTAAGACATAAAAGTAAACACACCGCTTAAAATACCGGATGCCCACGAAATTTTACTAGCAAGCCTGTCATTTCCTGACACGTTTTACACGATTTAAAAATTTTGGTCAGATATATGGTTAGATAGAAAGCAGATTTTCGATGTTAAATTTTATGTGGCACATTCGATTTAACCGGTAGCTCTAACTTGCTATTTTAAATGCAACACTCCATACATATACGGGGTGTCCGAAAAGTTAACGATAATACTAAAGGGCTAATAGAACAGCTAGTGTGTCTACGTATGGTTTAAACTAAACTATACTTGTGTTTTTTTTATATTTGATATTTTGAAAAAAAAAAGTATTTTTTTATAAAATCTTAAGCTTTATTTGTTTTCTTGGAGATTAAATTTAAACAAAATATTATTATTATAATATATATATATATATATATATATATATATATATATATATATATATATATATATATATATATATATATATATATATATATAATATATATTTATAATATATTGTTAAAATAATGAAATATTTAATATTACGTTACTTACAATACAAAGGTTTCAAGCTATAAACAAAGGTTCATTAGCACTCGGTTGAAATTAGTCTAATCTAATAATATAAAATCTTAATTAAATCCTGGCGTCTTGTTAAGATTTTATTTTATTAGATTAAAATAATTTCAACTGAGTGCTAATAAACCTTTGTTTAAAGATTGAAACCTTTGTATTGTAAGTAACTTAATATTAAATATTTCATTATTTTATTTCTTTTAAAGTAATAATAACTTTTATTATATTGTGTAAGAGCAGAATGGTTCTACATAATGTATAAAAGTTTTAATTTTCATAAAATGTTAAATAAACTCTTTAATTTTATTCTGGAAAAAAGCCAAATATTATTTTGTTTAAATCTTAAGCTTTGTCTAAAGTAGCAAAAGCGTTTATAAGAATCGCCATATGATATACAGGGTGTTTCAAAAGTGGGAAAATATTATAAAAGTGTCAATATCTCGAAAACAATCGATTTTTTACTAAAGTCATTTTATGCTTTTTTGGTGCTTATGAGTTGTTAAACCAGCCATTTTAAGATTATCTTTCACTTTCCGGACACCCTGTATATTTCTTATGCTATTGTTTACATTTTAATAAACGGTAAAAATAATACTGCGCACTGACCATTCATTATCTGCTACCTTTTTTAACACGCTTTCTGTTTATGTTTAAATTACCCGTAGTCCGGGCGATATAAAGATCGATGGCCGGTTATTGATTATTACACAATGTATTTTTTTTTAAATTTTATTTTTATATTTCTTTTATATGGCAAATATCAACGACGTATGGACCCAGCGATTCATTCATAATTTTATAATAAGCATTAAGCCAACAATCCTAATAGGCAAAGTGGGGTGAGGCAAGCGAGAAATGAAAATGGCGGACTTACTTTTTGACCTTGGTCGATGGTATGCACCCAACGACGTTGGTCTCTATTTACCTGTGAAAAGTGAGGTGCGGAAATGAATGTCTACCCTTCTACAAACCAAGCACTGCCTACCCATATTGTCTTTAAAAACACTTTCTAATCACCAACAAATACCAGAAAATACACAAAAAAACGCATTATAAGCTTTATTTGATCACTTTTGGCTTTCCAAATTGTCAAATGACAGAAACCAACAGAAATGACAAAGCAAAGGGGCGTCACCCACAAGCGTTTAGGAAGAGTTCATTCATGTTTTATTTACGATGGAGTAAAAATCCCTGGGCGGCGTTGCCGGGATTAACAAATAATCACGTATTTTCAGAATTTTGCTTATTTTTAAAAGATAATAACTTATAATATTTGAACATATTTTTTATTATGATATCTAAAATGATAAAAATATATATATTGTTCATTTAAAAAATTATATTACAAAATTCTTTAATATAGATCCAACAACTACTTGTGGTTAGTAAGTTTAGAGGGAAAAATTAAATTTGGCAATCCGCATTTTAGCGCTTTTACTGTGATGTTTTGATGACAACAGCTCATACGTAAACAAACCTGGTCCATACGTCGTTGGCAAATGTAATAATACGTATTTTGGGACAGTTTCAAATATCTACTTGTATCGGTTCAAACGCTACAATTAATAATACTTTTGTACCTTATTTTCAGATTTTTGTCTTCTACTCTTACACACAATTACCAAGCTGGATTTCAAATTTCTCTTTTCTAGGTCTTCTGGAAGTGGGTTGGGTTTTTGATCTGTATGCTAGTCAGTGAAAAATTAACGACTTTTGGATTATCGTGTCTTAATAACCATTTGAACTAGCCTGATAAAACTTAAACTTCCAAATGTCCTTATAAATATAAGCAAACACACAAAGTTTGATATGTTGACATTAAATAGAACCAAGTGGTTTATGAAATATTACACTCGGCGCTATTCCTTTGCTTGAACTTGGCACTACACGCTGCAGCGTGTCTACCCATATAACATTTTTTGCCGGCCATGTACATTTAATTTACTGGCATTGCCAACACTCTTTAATGGCAAGGCATTGGCAAAAAGGTATCAAAAAGACACGAAAGTGGGCAATTGGCCGTTATTCGGCCACGTGTTGCAGATAATGTGATGGCATCCGTCATTAATAAGTTATGCCAAAAAAATGCGTTTAGGATAATGGCATTCATCATTAATAAGTTATTGGCAAAAAGATAACAAAAAGACACGAAAGTGGGCAATTAGCCGTTATTGCGGTATTCAAGGGACACTTACACTCAACTTTCAATCCAAAACATGGGTAGAAATATTTTAAAGGAGTTGTGTGTCAAAAAAACAACTATTAAATATGTATAATATTTTTTATTAACACGTCTTTAAAACTTTTAATAAGGCAACTCCTAATTTCATATTATTTTTTTAATTAACTACAAATTAAAAGGTTTTAAACAAAATTTTACAGCTCCTCACAGTCTACTTGAATAACTCGCCTTCTCGACTATTCATCACCAATCAATCACCCAACACACACTAATTAGGTAATGAATACACTTAATTATGTCCATTAAAAAACTCTTTTCTTTAAAAAACAAACTAAAAATCTAGAAAACCACGTAGAAAACAATTGCACAAAGCAGTCAAACAAAAGCAATTTTTATTCTTCTGTCAAAATCGTCAAATCTTGTATTTCGGCTACGCGGGAAATTTGAATTTGTCACCTTCGATCGAAATTAACCTAGCTAATTTTACCATTACTTTATTTTTATTCTCTTAAAAATACTTAATAAACATACATTTTGTTTGACTTAATTTTTATTTGCATGATTTGTAACAATAAAATGTTATCAGTTGTTTAGCTGCCGTTAAATACCAATGTTAATAATATGGTTTGAAAAGTATGAATAAGCGTTGAAAAATCCAATATTTATTTGCCTGCAACAAAAAGGCATGCTTTATTTAATTAGGATTGGTATGTCGCCATTTTTGTATGCTTGCCGGCAATTCGCCTGCATGTAAAATTTATTGGCAATTAAGTGTTTATTTGGGGTTGACTTTTTAATGCGTATTAGATGTTGGCATAATATTTTCACCAATTGCCAATGCTTTACCATCAATGCCAATATGAAAAATGTATATTGCCGGCAAATAGTGTTTGCTGGGTAGATTATGTTTTTGTTTTTTTCTCTCCTTTCTTCAGCCACTTCAAATTTTAAGTATTGTATGAAATCACTAGTGATAACAAAAACACGGTTTCCGACGTATTTATTTTCACTAAGCAAAAATGCAATTAAATAAGCTGGTGTAAGCTCAAAAAACTAGAGCTTATATTATGAAACGTTCTTAATGACCGGTCTACAGCTATTAAAAACCCACTTACAAACAACTCGAGACGTTGCCTTGGTCAGTTTAAAGTGGCCACATTTGTAAATGTTGAAGTGGTTAAAAGACCGCCGGCCGGGGTAAATGCACTGACTGCTCTAAATACACGGCAAGTTGCTGTCGCGGCAGACTAGATTACTTTGATTTATAGCAGTTTAATGACCAAAGTTTTACCCTATTGTCAGCATTGTCAGCGAATTTGTCGCGTTGCAAGGTTTTTGCGCAATGAATCAAAATAGTTTTATTATATAAAGGGATGCTGTTTTTGTCCCACCATCCTTTGGAATATCAACCGGCAATAGCTTCGGTAAAGCGGCTAAAAGCTCACCCAGCAACAGGATTTAAAGAGAAGAATTTTGCTTTAATTAAACAGAAAGCCTAATGTAAAATTGGCCCTAAATTAGTTTTTTGACACTTTTTGTATAAAAGCAAATGTGAACAAGGGCATGAAACGAGAATTAGACAGTAGGGTAAAACCAAAAAATTTTTTTAAATCATTTTCGTACATTCTTTAAAATGTGCCTCTGGATATACAAAAACGGGTGCTAAGATCTAGGGATAACTTTATTAGTTTAAGAAATATGGTTATCCAAATCAGGTGTGTAGGTAATTTTTAAAGTACCGCCATTTTCTATTAAGCAAGGGTCTTGACCTTATATTTTATGGTTATAAAGTACTCGTCAGGAGCTTAAAATGATGTGTCTTAGGATCCCCCTTTCCATTTAACTTATTTTTCCAAGTTGGTGCCCAGACGCTATCTTGAAATTTTCATCTGTCAATCTCACTCTTAGATATAATATTTATCCGTCTATTGCATATCCTAAAGTTTTAATTTTTTAAATTGATCCGTTCAAAAAAATAAAGGGGGGATGGAACATTAAAGAAATGCACTGTACAAAGAACTTTTTTTTATCTTTGGACAAACCACGAAGACTAAAAAGTCTAAATACTAACGTACCGTGGCTGTCTTAAGCGAGGTAAGAGGGAGTTTGTTGACACGGAACTTAAATACTTGAAGATTTGGGGGAAGGAAAGACCTCCGCGGGCAGCAGGTTCCACAATCTAGAAACTCTAGGGATAAAAGAACGAACAAAGTGGGATGTTCGGGGCCTGTCCAGTTGGACCGTATAGGGATGCATACGCGCGAAACCACGAGTTTCTCTGTTGGGAACTATGAGTGGAGGAACTATACTGGACAATTTTTCAGAGCAGAAACCATAGAAGTACCTATAAAAGCGATAGATCCCCACAGCCCGACGATGGGCAAGAGAGGGATGTATGGAAATGACATATAAAAAATTCGTTGTACCCTAAAAGATAGGTTATTTTCCATAACACACTATATATTAAACTTGAGTCGGGTCCCATTTCTTAATTTTAAGATAAAGTAATTTTTAAAATCATAGGTTTTTTCATAAAAATAGTTGATTTTAAATTTAAAATATATATTTTTGTATATTAATACTAAATAGGAAAAATTGCTTTTTAACGTTTCAATAATTATTAGAGCATTACATCAGAAAGCAGTTTTTCTATTTAGTATTAATATTTAAAAAATGTTTCACAAGAAACCAACTGCGGATACAATTCAGTGTATATATTTTTGATTAAATGATATAAAAAAATTGAATAAATACATGAGCAAATAATCTATTTTCTTAAAAATTGCAGTTTAATGTCTTGTTTAATTTTTTTTTCGTTATCATTATTCTAGTTTTGTCATTTAGCATCATCTTCCCAGATGAAAAAAAGGTTTTACCTAAAAAGCATTTAAAAAAAAATTAAAAATCTTACCAATCTGTCCAGCTTGAAACTGATTGAATCCGGAACTTACCTAAAAGAAAAAATATTAATAAGTTATTACATATTTGCCTCTAATTTAGATTTTTTTGCAAAAACAAGAAATCCTCTTACACTTGATCGGTTATTATAGTTTAACGCATGTTACAGGACGTTTTCTTAAGCACATGTACAGTTACTTTCCTAAATATGTACAGGGTGTTTTTATTTGGTTGAGAAATGCGTAGTGATTTAGTATATTTATTAGTAAAGATGGAAATTTTTTAAAATACGTGAATTAAAGGTAATTACTGTTTTGTAAAACATAAAATGCTTGAAATAAAGTTGTGCTAGCCCTTTTATTTTTGAGCTACAGGGCAATATTTATAATTTTGCGTTTTTAAGCAGCTTCTGTATCTTAGTAACAGAAAAACTACTGCTTTTTAAAAATTGCAGTTTATCTATGTTCCAATATTTAGTGACTTTCATTTTATAAGGTTGGAAACATCGTCATTATTAAAGCAACAAAGTACAGAATATCCTCTACAGCAGGTTCTACAACCTAGAAACTCTAGGGATAAAAGAACGAACAAAGTGGGAAGTTCGGGGCCTGTCCAGTTGGACCGTATAGGGATGCATACGCGCGGAATCACGAGTTTCTCTGTTGGGAACCGTAAGTGAAGGAACTATACTGGGCAATTCTTCAGAGCAGAAGTCATGGAAGTTCCTATAAAAAAGCGATAAATCCCCCACAGCCCGACGTGCAAGAGAGGAAAGCCTTTCTGTAAGTGAAGGATCATTAATAAGACGCATAGCTCTTCTTTGAATAGAATCAAGAATGCTTAGGGTTGTGGGGGACGCCATGCCCCAGATATGAGAACAATATTTCAGGGAGGTCGAATTTGGGACACATATAAAGTGTATAAATTAGAAGAGGAAACATACTTTTTGGCTCGAAAGAGAAATCCAAGCTTTTTTGAAGCTGCCGTGGCTATAGATACAATGTGTTTATGCCAGTTAAGGTTACTTTCAAATGTGACGCCCACAAGATTAAAGGTGTCTTTGCTCTGTAAAACTTGGCCGCTCATAAGTAGAGGATGAGTATTTGATGACTTTTTCGCGACAAGGAACATGATTGTGTTTTTGATGCATTAAAATGGACGAGATTTTTGCGCCCCAATCCAATATCATATATTATAAAAATAAAATAAATGTTTTAAAACAGACAATACTCAAAGTATGACATCAAAAAAAAAAAAGATTTAATCGCATAGATTAAATGCAATTGATATTTATTTTTTAAAGGCGTAAATTTACTTAATCCTGGGAAATTTTGGAAAATAAAGTAAAAAAACAGAAAATGGATACGCCGATGCATTAGTAACAAAGCTGAAGATGCAACTGTCAGGTCATCAAGGCGAATGTCAGCGATAAATCCCCACTGTAAAGTAGGGCCATTTGTAAACGTTGAGCTGAACAGTTTAAAAGGCTACATTGGAGAAGGTGATAAATACAAAGTAAAACGTTTGAACTAAATTTAAAAACAAACATTAAAAAGTGTTGGTTTTTTTCACGTAAAAACATTCTTTTTGCATTTTTAAAATTAATTATTACAAGAATATTTTAAGACAAATGGAAAATAAAAATAAATATTAAATATTACAATATTTAATTTAAGTATACTAATAAGCAATTATAGGTTATTTTAAGCACAAAAATGAAATAGTTAAAAAAGTTAATTTGTTTTAATTTATGTTACACTAACAGCTTCAGTATACGATTATACTCACTTATCTGGTAACTAGTGGTATGTTAGAGGCCACCTATAATTTATTCTGAAAGCAATGCCGCAAAGTAAACAAAAAATAATAGTGTAAATAAACAATGACTTATTTTAGCAAAAAAAATAATATAGCCGACAAGTTCATCATTCTTCATGCCACGCGTTAGGTTTTATGGTAGGACAGACAATAAATATAAAGATATATATTTTTTTAAGTACGTGAAACCTGTATTAGCAATTGGCGGTCCGGCGGGGAAAAGGCTATAAGTTCATTTATTTATTGTGGATAATTAAACAATTTATTAATACAATATATCATTAAACACTAAAAAAACACTCTTATTCGACCAGTTATACTATATAATAGCCACGAATCATTTGGTAGGTACACATATCTTATTTCTAGCAATTTTGGATTTATACCCTTTTTCCCGCCGTACCGCCAATTATTCGTTATTCATCTAATATAATTTAAAAAACTAAAAACACGCTTTTTAAAACACATCAAACTAAAAAGTTCAAAATAAATTTGAAAATAATCTTAAAACAATAATGAACTAAAAATACTAGTATTATTGTAAAAGATGCTTGGGCGCCTTGTGCCATATTTTTCGTATATCGAACGCATGGCACTTTTTTACTATAATACTAGTTTTTTTCGTTCATTATTGTTTTAAGATTATTTTCAAAATTATTGTACCTCAAAAACTAAGACGTTTAGGACACATATGAAGTTTTTTTCATATTTTTTATGGCATAATTAGCGCTTTGTCGGATAAGTTGTGAAACACCCTGTATATCCACGGCAGCTTCCAAAAAACTAGGATTTCGCTTTTGAGCCAAAAAGTCCGAATTCGTTTCCCTATTAAATTTATACACTGTGTATGCATTCCAAATCTGATCCTCTCTGAATTACAGGGTGGGCAAAATTGGGCGTTTTTATGGATCTCAGTTATTTCTGGAGTTATTAAAAAACCGATGTATAGGTAGTATGGGCTCAATTATCGAAAAACTTAATATGGCGTAGTTAGAATTTTACTATATTCATTTATCTAAGAGATACGAGAAAAAATTGGAATATTGGCGTTTTGGATTTTACCCTATATATTATCATAGAGTAAGGAAATTATAAGAGTTATCATGGAATGGCCGATTTAAGGACAGGTCATGCGAAAACTCCCAATATAATTTTATTCGTTTTTCGATGAAATACCGCCAGTTAGTCATTTTTCCAGCTTACGTGTCGTCCCACCGCTAATGTTACACGAGGCGAGGCTTCAACCGACGCATTTAAAGTGTAAACTGGACAAATGACAAGCCTGCCGCCAAGCCTGCCGCAAAAGCGGTACGAAAATTTTAGCATGCCATGGTTTCTCTTATCCGTAGGTATGTTACTTTATGATATTATTTAATACAAAAAATAGTAAAAAACAACAAGGACCATTTTTGTCGTATTATTCCGTATCATACAGAAAATATTTGATTTTTATACAGGGTTGCGTTAAAAAGTGACGATGCCAGATTGAAACTTACTTAATAATAGCCCTTGTCATCATATAACATTGTATCATTATCTCTTGTAGCTTTTTAAATATTTGAATTATATTATTTATAATAAACTTTCTTTTAAAATAATATTTTAAAATAATAATTAAATGTAATAACTAAAATATTTTTTATAATTTATGCTAACGTTAATAAATATTTAAAAGTATGAACACAGTAAAAAAATGTATGATTTTGTGAAAGAGCCAAATTCTTGTAAATTGTCTTCTAACTTTCTAAGTTTTATTATATGTTGATGATGCCATTAAGTTATCAGGTGTAATATTATTGTTTGCTTTTTTAAGCCTTCTAGTCTGTTGCATATAAATAGGAAGTTTGACAGCACGAGCCTTTAGGCGAGTGCGGCAATCCCATGAGTAAAAAAGGCACTTTATGCATGTGTTACATACTATATTTTTTCCACGACCGAATAAAAATTTTCCAAAATACCATTTTATACATGTTTAATTTATCTAAACTTATTAATTTTATTTTTGCAGCACAGCCATTATGTTGCAACAAAAAATCATAGCCTCCTTATTTTTTAAGAGACAATTATCCTTTTCATAACTATGCATTTATTATTTAATTTTAGAAAATTGTATGTACTTACTTTTTGTAGAAATAATACTAAAAAAGTATTAATTTCTTAGTCATTTAAATTCATCATTACTAATAATTTTAAATAATTTCTATTAAATTTTATGCAAACTGTCAAGTTTTAAAACTTGTGACACATGAAATAAATGAAATAATAACGAAATCAAAGGTAACTTTACCGTTTGGTTCAGTTGATGTCGCGTTTACTGTTACATTGTATAAATTGATATTTAAGTTTACTGTAGTAGGCATTCCAACAAAACACTAATTTAAAGTGTGAAAAAAACTTCGAAGTGTTAAAAAAGTTACTTTTTTACACTTTATGTAGTGTACTAGAATGGAGTACTTTAACTTCATGGTATCGATTAAAATTTTGTTCAAATAACAGGCTTTAAAAAGAGATTTAATCCTATATAACTATATATAAAAAAACAGGAACATTTTAGTAATTAGCATATACATATGTAGGTACTCATTTTTTGGTTGTTGTGTTTATACTTTTAAAAGTAGGTATATTAAGGTTAGTATAAATCTTACAAGGTATTTTATTTATTACATTTAATTATTATTTTAAAATTTTATTGTAAAAGAAGGTACTATATGGGGTACTCTCAAAAACAATTATTAAAATTCAAATATTTAAAAACTACAAGAGACAATGATATTTTGTAGTGTAAATTTATTATTTTAGTAACAAGGGCTATTATTTATTAAAAAATATACAGGGTGTTTCAAAGGAGGTAATAATATTGGATTTTATTTAAACATTAAAGAATGCTTTAAACATAAAAAGACCTTTAAACGAAGGTTTTACTTAACCACCAATTCCATTTAAAAAATATTAGTAATGTTCGCCCAGCTCACTTAGACATCTAAAGTTTTACTGACAGGTCAAAAATATAGGCCCTGCTTGAGTCCCGCTCATATGTATATTAGCTTTGTTAACGGGTTTGATTCTAAACCGGTTCTGGGACTATTCGCCTGCGCAGTGAAAAAAGCAGCGTTTGCGGTTAGTAAAATCCTGAATTTTTAGTAACAGTTCTGTGTTCGCGGGTTACAATGGAATCAGTTCGTTACCGGTTCGTAACCTGATTAGCAGTCCTGGGATTTTTGTTGGAACTAAAAGTTCAGTTCGGAATTTCATGCGCATTGTCGACATGGTCAGCTGTTTTCTGTTTTTGTGGTACAGAAATAAACCGTTGTATTACAGTTTATTTGTTTCTGCCACTTTTTATGCGGGTTAATATACCTGTTGAATATTTTTTTTATTTTTGTGATTCTGAGCGTATATAAACAAAGGATTTTTAATTGTATTCCGTATAAATGTATGTATGCAATAAAATAAATAAGGATTTAATTAAAAAATATAGACAATATTAGAAGATTTTACCATTTCTTGTTGTTTGGATTTTATCTTTAGTTAAATACACATACTTATGTTAAAAACGAGAGGGAGGCAGGGAATCCCTTGTCTTCCGCCGAAAGACCTTTCGACAGTATAATTTTTTTTGTGTAGTACCCAATTTAACCATAAAAATCCTAATCAAAAGGCTAGGTTAGAATACATCTTCAGCTGTATAGAAAATCGTTCGCGGTAAATAAAAATTCCCAACTAATAAATAACTAGACATGCGCTTTAAAACAATTTTAAACCAGTTCGGTTCTGGTTCAGAATCGGTTCATTACTAGAGCCGCGAACAAAGCTATTATCGTTTCAAGTTTCATCAACAGTATACGAATAGGCGTCGCGACAGGATTTTCAAATTATTTTATCTAAAAACTGAGACAAGTGATACACACCAAATTTATACCAGATGCTATTGATGCTAAGAGGAATATTTTGGTAAAGAATTTTTTTATTTTGGAATTTGCAAAAAGTTGATTTTCTAAATATCAAAAAAGTAAGATATTTATGCGAAATTTAAGATTTGTCGATAAAATTTGACTAAATCCACAAAAAACAATACAAATGAGGGATTTGCTACTAAACTAGATTTTTCTAGGGAGCAAACAAAAGAATCAACTTTTTTCGCAAATTCCACAATAAAATTATTTTCTACCAAAGTGTTCCGTTTAGCGTCAATAGTATCTGGTATTAATTTGGTATGGGTCCCATGTCTCAGTTTTAAGATAAACTAAATTTTAAAATCCTAGAGACGCCCATGAAAATACGATACAATGGTTCAGGTTTTTTGATAGGGGGTGGGGGTTGGGGGAATTTAGGTCCTCACTAAATATTATACATATTATTATGTAACATGAAAATGTAATTTGTTACAATCATTTCAATAATTATTTGATACGTATGCGCCTAATCCACAAAGAAGGCCAATTACGCAGTGTTTAAATATGCAATTCCATTTTGATTAATTAAATATCCCAGATTATGGCAGTCGTAATATCAAATATTACTAATACGGTTTTCAAAATATTAATAATCATATTAAAACGACAACACTGTAATCATTTAAATTATATTATTTACGCTTATTAACTAAATAAATTATTAAAATGTTTTATAATATTTGAGAAGCTCAAAATCAAAACGCAATTTTTGATAAAACACCATTTAAAAGTATCCCACGATTTTAACTACGCGTTTTATTATTTTTATTGTGAGTATTTATTACTTTAATTACATAATTGCTAATTAAAAACTATTAAACTTATTTTTAAAAGAAAAAGATCCGGCAATGCTTCTTTTATGGTCTAAAAATATGCAATTAAGTAATTTTTTTCTTTTAAAATAAACAAGATACGGAAAAAAATTAAGGGACATAAAAGCAGTATTTTAACTTGATTAATCTAAAGAAACCACAAACATTTTACACACAATTACACAGTTTGTGGCGTACCGTTTTTTTGTTGGAAATATTCCTTTAGTTGCCTCTCGAGACGCCACCGGACTTATTAAATGTATTTAAGTTAGTGATAAATTGCGGGGTACAAAACTATCTAGCGGCCCTAAGGAAGCTTAGGATATGGGAAAATTCGCATGAAGTTGCAGTAACCTCATCTGGAAGAAAAAAATGGGAGTGAAAGACAGACAATGGTACGTGGAGAAGAAGTACGGGACAAATGGCCAATGGAACGCACCATCAAGGACATGGACAGGGAGGCAAGGTGGACACAGTACAATTCAACAAAGGAAGAACAATCTAGGATAGTATGTTATTTGTAAAGTGTTTAGGTAAATCTGTGATCTTTTTTAATTAATGGTTTTTTTTGTTGTTTACAAAAAAAATAGATAATAATAATAATAATAATAATAATAATAATGATTTAATATGTGGAGAAAAGTAGCCTAAAAGTAAAATTTGATAATAACTCTTTTTTAACCCACCGTATATGTAATATTAAGTTATGTTGTTTTGATGATATACAATTTACTGGCAAGGTTGAGACAATTTCTAATAATGCAGAGCTAGCTAGATTAAAATAAATATATTTTGTTTACCAAGTCGGGTGTTTTTGTATAGTACATATGTAGTAAAGTTAATAAGTAATAACACTATATATTTAAAGTGTTTTATATAGAATTCAGGCCACTTTCCTCTAAAAAATAATGTTAAACGTTACAACTATATTTAAATAGAACTACTTAGAGAAAATCTCAAATTTAGAAATCCTTCTGTTAACAATAGAAAAAAAAACTATTTTTTATGGTTAATTACACATCTTTTAATATTTAAAAAAAGTCTAGGCCTTTAATCAATCAAAACAATTATTTTTTAAAATAAAGGCTATTTGCACATCTTTTTCTCATTTTTTGAAAAAAGATCTTAGTTTAAACTTTTTTTTTGATGATTTTAAAACTTTGGAAAGTTAAGATTATTAACGTTAATTTAAATTATAGGTAAATTAATGTTAGATTTTTAAAATTTTTGTAAGCTATATGGAACTATGGTTTTTGGTAATATTCCTAAATTTTTAATGCGTTTAAAGTAAATTTGACTTATTTCTAATAGCGTTGTGAGTCCAACGTTTTCAGGGAGGGGCATATGTGAACACCCTGTATGAGGGCTATGTAAGTTTTAATAATTTTTAATATTTATTTAATTATTTGGATGTTGGCGCTTTAAATAAACGTTTTTATTTTATTTTAATTATTATTAAAAACAAAACATGACTTGTTTAATAATTATACCAAAACACAATATTTTGCGTAAATTAAAATATTAATAAATAAAATAATATTTTGATATTACGGTGAATTATTTAATTGCGCACTATACTATTTGGTTTTACCATTTGATGACGGGATGTAAAATATTTACAATTATTTTATGAACAAAATAAACTAATTAAAAAAGAAACAATACGTTACCACTGTCAGGATGTCATAAATATTTTATATCAAATTTGTAAAATAAATCAAATTAAAAATAATGGAAAGTTATGATAAAAAATTATGTGATTTAGGAATTATAATATTGTGACGTATACTTTTTGAAATACATACATAAGGGCTACTTTATATGTGACGTAGGATTTTGAAATATACATAAGACCACTTTTACGTCACTGGGCAAATGTGCCATATGGAACTATCTTCTTGGGACACTGAGACCGGTGGACCATCAAAACTAACTGCATTTTTAAAAAACAACTTAACTTATTTGAATAATTGGTACGGGCATACCCCCACTAGGGGTAGCCCGTACAGAACTTAACTAAAACTTTATACTTTATACTTGACTTCACTAACTACTTCTTATCTAAATCCTCCCTAATTTCTTTCTCTCTTCTTTAAATATCAAATTTTCCAGTGTTTGTTTTGCATTTCTACGCGACCCAGTTTGTTTAATGTTTTTATTTTATTATTATAAGAGTAACCTAGGAAATTGTTTAATTTATACTTTTAAAAACTTGACACCTCACGTATATCTTTATTTAGAAAAATTCCCAATGTTAAGTAACCTAATTAAATTGTATACTTATTTCAAAATTTCCAAAAATGTATATTTTTAAAATTTCCAAAATGTATACTTTTTTTATACTAGGTGTTCACAATATGATAATAATCAGCTTTAATAGAAATAATAACAGTGACTTTAAATTAAAATTTACATTTAAATGTTTTAATACAAGTATTTTTTTCCTGGGCAACTTTTTTATGTAATTATTTATACATTGAAAGAAAATTCCTCCATCTAAAAATATAATTTAGCTGTTAAAAAAAAATAAAAAAGTGGTTATTGGATGTTTACGGTTGGGTCTATTTGACCCTTAAGCACCTACTTACCTAATAATAATGCACGCACCTATACTGAAGGATTAAGGAGTTCTTTTTTTTTAAAGAAAACCTAATTCTTATTAAGGGGTTTTGTTGTTGCGGTTTTTATAAGGTAATAAATACACTCCCAAAACTCTTTTTTAAATTAGTAGTAAATACCAGTTATAAACTTTAAATATCTACGTGACCAAAGTACTTATTAAAAGTGGGATTGAAATTTTATTAAATGAAAGCATCATATTCGTGATCAAAAATTTAATTACCACAATATTTTAGTTAAATAGCTAATTAGTCGAATTTATTTCACATTTTCCAAAACTTATGCTCATAGTATATTTAAAACGACATAAAATATGTGCTTTTATTTCATTTATTTAATATTTAATGCGGAAAAGTACACATATTTTAAAATAATCGTTTTTAGGAAACAATACCAGCATTTACTAAAAATTAATTTGGGGATAATTTAATTAAATTTTAAATAACAAATAAATCTTTTAAATAAATGTTTACATACAGGGTTTTTAAAAAATAGACGAAGATATTATAATGGGCCGTGTTAAAAAATATGAGAAAAAGTTTTTATAAGCATGGGTCTGGAAATGCACAGTTTTTAAGATACTAAGATAAATTAAAATAATAAATAATACTTTTATATTATTATATTAAAAAATATTTACTCGATTGTTTTAAAATTTGGCAATTATATTTGTTGAATTAAAAGGCTAATTTAGCCATAAATAGATTAAAATTATAAGGTCCAGTAGCGTCCCGGTGGGCATCTTAGCGAATATTACTGGCAAAAAATATACGCCAATGTCTCTTTTGCAACTTTTATATTTGTTGTTTGATTAAGCGTCTATAAATATAACTTCTTCACTTCAAACGGTTTTATTGCATGCCACTGAACAAAATTAATGTAATAATTTTTGCTTAAAAATCACAGCTGCGAGTGCAACAAAAGCTACAAGAAATATTTAGCATCCATTTTGGTAAATAATATATATATATATATATATATATATATATATATATATATATATATATATATATATATATATATATATATATAACACCCTGTATATTAGAAACTGCTGCTTTAAGGCAGTCTAATAAAAAAATATATTAATAATTTATAAATATAAATATACCGAACTAAAAACCTAAAATAATAATTGAGAAATACGAGTAATATTGTAAAACCTTTTTACAAAAATACTAGTTTCTCTCGTTCTTTATTGTTTTATAATTATTTTAAACTTTTAGTTTTTTTAACTGCTTTTTTTTAAATACTAGGTATATATGTGTATTTTTTTATAATGGGTGGTGTTTTAAATTTTCTATAATAAAATACTGCATAGTTTGCTTATTTGAAGAAAGTGAAATCCATCACCATATATTTCATACCTTAATTTGTTAAAAGAACTCATCTATATTAATATTCTACTTAGACTTTATTCTTAAAAGAGTACTCCAGTCGGTTCCGTACGCAATCCTAGTTAGTAAACACAGCCGGGGCAATAGTAGTTAGTGAACACAGCCATGGAAGTTCTATTTAATTACAGAGGGAGCTGCAGAGACAAAGATCACAGCCTATGGATTGTGGAGGGAGGATAACCATCTTTTATGGCGGACAAGTTGAAAAAGTGGCCATCGGAATGTAACAAGTTGGGATGGCGCCACAGTAGCCAGTGGAGGGATTTTGGTATTTCTTTGCTTTTTATTTTGTATCTATCTGTCCTTTTTCATTTTGTATCTCACTCTAATAATTCATGCTCATTGGTTAAAAAAATCTCCTCTGGCTACTGTGGCGCCACCTTAAGTTGCTCCTTTCGACGAACACTTTTTAAAACATTCAGATGGTTATCCTCCCTCCACCATCCATATCACAGCCGCCAATAGGTGCGTTTTATTGCTGCCATTCCGCATTTTGATTTCGAAACGGTACGAAAATAGTGTTTTCTTGCAAATTCCACCGGTTTTGCGGCCACCAGTTCTACCGACTATTTTGACGTTAGAGCTGGTGGAATGTTGGTTTGAAGCAGTGGCGGTCATATCAACTTTCCGAGGGGGGTATATCATCATTAAGTGCCCATACTTGCAATAAGGTATGTTTAGGTAAAAAATAAACAATCGCTTACAAAGGATAAAAGGGGGGTCATGACCCCCATGACCGCCCTTATGACCGCCACTGGTTTGAGGTGGAAAAAAAAACAGCTGTTTAAACATCAATAATTTTAAAGTTCTTCCTTCTTTTAAAATAATATTCACAACAACCAAAATATTCATAATTTAAATTAATTTATATAACGACATTTATCTTTTCGTTTTTAAGCCGTCCGTGGTTGTTGCATACTTTAATTTTTTGCTTTTCGGTTATGTTGACGCTTTTTACAATTAACATTTTATTTTTCCTCCAAACCGTTTTGTTGCTAGCAGTTTCTTTCTTAAACCGGAAGACTGCAACAAAGCGCGCCAAAACTGATGCTTTCCCCCCAGCCGCTCGTCGCTCACCACTTGTATTGTAGCCGAGACCTAATACGTTTGCGAAGTATCAATACAGTCATGATCAAAATAAAAAAATATCTTTTATAAGTATTGATTTAAATTGCCTTATTTACTTCCATGTTTTTCGACCGAAACAGAATAACAGCCTCCATTTCCTAAAGGTTTTCTATTCCACAGTAAATTTGCCGAAACTTTTTAAATTTTCTGCTCCACCCAAACAAAAGCACACGAAAAATAAACAAACGAAAGCCATTCTTCATTTGAATTACCAACCACGAAAATTCTAAATAAAACAATACAAAACTCCTTTATTCTCTTAGATGCAGCCAAATGCAATTGTGTATGGGGGATATTGTACCATAAACTTTTACTTACGTTATACGGTAACTATAACGATAATAGGGAATTATTGGAATTCATATAAGGTCTAGCAGTAATAAATACAGCAGTATTTTGACTCTACGCACGCTCAGTAGTGGTTTTTAATAAGGGAAACTTAACTCGCTCGTTTTCCTTCCTTATTTTGACATTTGAAAACGAAATGAGGTTAAGGGTTAAAGTAATTTTTGTTTATTTTTAAATTTTGTCTTTAAAATATACTAAAAAAGTTAGAACTTTTCCATTTGTAACTATACAAAACAAATAAATAAAATAGACTATAAATAAAACCAAATAATATTCCAGTTTTAGGTTAAAAATAATACAAGCATGTCATGTTAACCAATAACACTTCTTCACATAGGTGCGTTAAGGTTTAGCAGTAATAAAATAAGTTTTTTTCCTTAATACTGCTAGCACTATTTGCCTATTCAATAATTCCCTAATTATTGAAATAATTAAATAAATAATAAAAATAAAGTATTGAGGTGGTTGTAGTGGCAAAATATTGTCCGCAAAAATTAGATTATGTGCGCCATAAAAGTTCACGAGCTGGTACCTTAGTGGTTCATAATTTGTATATACAAGACTGTATTCGTTAAGACGTTAATCATACAAAATTCATGTGTAGCGTTGATCCGGCAACGTCGCTTATGAACCACCAATGGATTTATTGGTGAATCCTTGTACAGTGACTAAGGGTACATCGTTATACTGAATCCGATTGAACCGATCGGATAAAACTTAATCCGACAAAAAATTGCAATATACACGTTTCAGATTCATAAGTTAATCCTGTTTTTCAGGCGATTTGAATTAAGTTCAGTCTGATCGGAGGTTATATTTGTTCAATTTTCACGGTCTTGAAAAAGGTTTAAAAATGACAGTTAAGTAAAACAGCTGATGTGTAGAAATGAAATAGTGGAAAATAAAATAAGCTTAAATATTTGCTAAAATATTGTTCCTTTTGTGGTTTGAGTTATTACTTTTTGAAATTGAACAAAATTAAGGTAAAAAATTCCACAAAACTAAGGTAAGAAGTTTATTTTTATTTGTTTGCTTTCTTTCTCATTTATGTATATACTTTTCTTTGTCAAATTTAAAAGAATTTAGAACCGGATTATCTGCATCCGATAAATTCTAGGACGAAGGGCACGGTATTAGGTTCAATGCGATCCGTCCAATCGAATGTATCCTTAGTGAGTGTCAGTACACATCGATCCAAGAATACACAGTATTTTGTATTTACATTTTTATCCATTTGAATTTACCACGTAAATGATATATATGTATCTTCTTTTCCAATATTCTGCTGTAACCAACTTGTTTATGTCCGACTCACTATGTATACTTTCTTATGCCGCCGCCAGACATTGGGCCAACTACGAAAAACTTTCGCAAACACCATTGTGTGGACGGGTAGTTCGTCTACATTCGTCTTGATTGGTCCAACTTATTTCGAGTCCGCTTGCTTACAAATGGTTGGCCAAATGTTTTGACAAATAGTTCGGCCACAACTTCGTCCAATGTGTAGCGGCAGCATTATAAATTATTAAGCTTTAAACTGAAACTTGACATTAATTTTCGGTATAACTGTCAAAACACTTAAGTCGTAGGTTTCTTATTTTGTAACATTGCCAAACTTTCAAAATTTTTAAAGCCCACTTTTTGAGAAGTTTATCGACGCAAAATGTCGTAGAAAATTTTGTATACTAGTATCAACTATTATACAATGTTAATGATACAGTTACTCTCAAAAGCATTTGGACATAATTTATTTTAAACAACTATCTGACATTATACTATAACAAATAAAACATATAACACAATATAATGTATGAATACTCCTAAAAACAACCGAACACATTTACCACACACTCATTAAAAATACACTAGAGACGCAATAAAAAAATATTACTCAATACATACCCTTACACATCCTTTATCTCAAAAGTATTTGGACAAATAGAAAGAAATAAATATCAAATATTGGGAACACCTAGTATAAAAAAGTATTCATTTTGGGAATTAAAAATATATATATACATTTTTGGAATTTTAAAATAAGTATATATTTTAATTAGGTTACTTAACATTGGGAATCTTGCTAAATAAAAATAGACGTGAGGTGTCAAGGTTTTAAAACTATAAATTCAACAATTTTCTAGGTTATTCTTTTAATAAATAAAACATTAAACAAGGTGGGTTGCGTAGAACTAAAAAACAAACACTGACAAATTTATTATTTAAAGAGAACACAATTTTGATTAGGGGATAATAGAAGAAGTTGAAAGAAAGAAATTTAAAAATATTAGATAAGAAGTAGGTTAAAGAATCTATTGAGTAGTCCGTTACTTTGTGACAATAAATTTTTACGTAGAATGTAATAAAAACACAAATTTTACTTTGTTATTTTGTCACATATTTTATATTGCTTTTTGCGTTACTGCAGTTTCGACATACTATGTCATTTTCAAACGACTTTTTAAAAGTGAATGAATTACAAAAAGTGCATAAATTTATACCTTATACCGTAAATTTAACATCTGGTTTATCCTTTACAATTGTTAGGTCCTATCTCTATTGTTACAAGTATACTGCTATAATAAACTTTTACAGTTGGTCGAAAATATTAAATAATTGGGAATTTTTTTTATGTCTGTTTGCAGATTAAGAAGATTTACATTACTATTTTTATTGTGTTTATAAATTTCTATGTTCTCTAATTTATCTAATTTTTTACTTTTTGTTCTAAGTGTAAAATTTTTATACTATCTATATTAGGGAAAGAATGACCAGAGTCTAGAAAATGGTTTGAAAAATTTGAATTTCTTTTGCCTAATCTAAATGATGCGTAGTGTTCTTTAAATCTTTTTCGAAACTTCGGCCTGTTTGTCCTATGTAGCAACTATTGCACTCTGAACATTCTAGCTTATAAACTCCAGATTTTTATGTTTATTAATCTTGTCTTCCTTTTGTCACCTTTTTAACGTAGAAGACAAGATTAATAAACATAAAAAATCTGGAGTTTATAAGCTAGAATGTTCAGAGTGCAATAGTGCTACATAGGCAAACGGCTCGAAGCTTCGAAAGATTTAGAGAACACTACGCATCATTTAGATAGGCAAAAGAAATTCAAATTTTAAACCATTTTCTAGACTCTGGTCATTCTTTTCCTAATATAGATAGTATAAAAATTTTACACTTAGAACAAAGAAGTAAAAATTAGATATGATCCAGAGAACATGAAACTTATAAACACAATAAAAATAGTAATGTAAATCTTCTTAATCTGCAAACAGACTATAAAAATTCCCAATATTAATATTTTCGACTAACTGTAAAGTTTATTATAGCAGTATACTAGTAACAATAGAGATGAGGACAAACATGTAGAGGATAAACCAGATGTTAAATTTACGGTATAAGGTATAAATTTATGCACTTTTGTAATTCATTCACTTTAAAAAGTCCTTTGAAAATGACATAGTATGTCGAAACTGCAGTAACGCAAAAGCAATAAAAATATGTGACAAAATAACAAAGTAAATTTGTGTTTTTATTACATTCTACGTAAGAAGTAGGTTGTCAAAGTGAAGTCAAGTGAAAAGTTAAGCCCCGTACAGGCTACCCCTAGTGGGGGGTAGGCCCGTACTAAATTTAGTCAAATAGATAGGAATAAAACAATTTGACAAATTGACATTTCCTTGCCTAACTAATATTTTTCAAATGGCAACCCTTTTAAGACAAGTACTTTTTGAATAAAGGATTTCTTGACGAATCTAACGATACCAACTAATTTGCGATCGGATTAAAAATAAAGTCTTAAATAAAGGATCAGATCCACCTAGAGGCAATATTACAAATGTCTCTCAAATATCAAGTAGGTGAAAAAACTTTTCAAAATATTAAATTACTATTTAGAATTGTCTCAGGAATCCAACAATCTAGAAATGTACAGAGTGTTTCATTTAAAAATTCCAAATTGGAGTAATTTTTGGTTAAACCGAAAGTAACCAAAAAGTAAGGAATATGCTCTCTCCTCTTTCTATATCATTTACTTATAACAAGTCTCATTTTGATATGTCTAATACTCTAGGAGTTATGGATGGTCTACTAGATTCGTTGACACCCGGTATAAACTCCCAAATGCACTTAATTTTGCCATTGCCCCTAGAATTTTCCGGAAACTTTGAAAAATTAACCTTAATTCAGTTTAATATTAGGCAAACAATATAGCAAATGAATCCGCTAAGTGCTACGATTAGTCCTCAAGTGATTTGAAAACCGTTTATTTAACCTGTAGTGGCACTACCTATATTTGGAATTTCTATTAGGTGCTTTGGTATTTGGCAAATGTTTGTATTAATTACTATAATTTAATTGGCTAGCAGGGTTTGCTTGCCTGCAATACCTGGCTAATTCTCAAAAATCGTCGAATATAGCTTTTTCAAGTCGGTACTTTTTTACACATTATTGATTTTTTGCCTAATTTTTAGTTTATCTCTTGTTTAATAAAATAATTATAGTGGTCCCCAACTTTTTGAGATTGAATTAATGATCCTTCTTTTACAGAAAGGCTTCCTTCTCTTGCCCATCGTCGGGCTGTGGGCAATTTGTCGCTTTTTATAGGAACTTTCACGGCTTTTGCTCTGAAGAACTGTCCAGTATAGTTGCTCCACTCACGGTTCCCAACAGAGAATCTCGTGGTTCCGCGCGTATGCATATCTATACGGTCTAACTGGACAGGCTCCGAACTTCCCACTTTGTTCCTTCTTTTATCCCTAGAGTTTCTAGAACCTTCTGCTCACGAAGGTCTTTCCTTCTCCTTCAGATATTTAAGTCCCCCATTAACAAACTCCCTTTTACCTCGCTTAAGACACCCACGGTACGTAAGTATTTAGGCTTTTAGCCTTCGAGGTTTGTCCAAAAATAAAAAAGTTACTTTTAATTCCGGCCCACGGGAGGAAGAGTTAACTTTTGTCAGAGAAATGACACTTTTAAACTTTTAAAAAGGCAGAAATGCCAAGATTACATATATTATATGGTTGTAAATAAAAGATGTAGTTACATATATGTCGGCACTAAATCTCACGAAAGTATGCAAATCGTTATTACTTTAGACAGTTATCTACAACAAACAATTTTTAAGAAAATCGCCTTTAAATTAAAGGGAAGCAGTTGCATATACATTTATTTAAAAAAAAATAAAGCAAATAACATTTTTCCATCCATGGAAGTTTTTAGCCAAAATTTAAAAGAAAAGGCAGCGAGAATGAGATTGGCAAAATAAGAGAGGCCATAAGAACAAATAATGTTCCGCAATGTTTTAATTCAGACGTTTAGGTTTTTCAAGCTTTTCTTATTTTGCCGTCCTTATTTCCGCTTCCTATTCTTTCTTTTTTTTATTTTAAATTATTTGTGATATTTGAACACTTACTTTGAAGTACACTGTATTATAATGCTATATTCACTTGATCGCAGCACATAAACTTTCGTAATTACGTCTGCATGCCTAAAATTGTAAAGGCGGCAGCTTTAATTTTCCCATATTCTTCGAAATTCCCCACAAGAGAGAGTGCAATTGCATTTGCCGTCTTTAAGGAAGGCTTATGAGAAAATTAAGTGTTATTTAAAGAAGTTTAATTTATGTATTTTTCTTTAAAAAGAAAAATATTTTAAAAAACCGGATAATACAACGTATCTTCGAATGTTCTTACCAAATGGGAAACATTTTAATTATTGATTTTATGAGAAAACACATTTCAATAATAATAATTGTATGTTAGATATATAAGGTGGCTTAAAAAGACTTTTTACCAAATTATTATACAGGGTATTTCTTAACTACGGCACAAAACTTAAAAGGGTGATTTGTTATGTCATTTTATGAAAAAAAGGTTTCATTAAATAATACATCCAAAACAAGAAACTAAAAATAAAGCTTCTTGTTGTTTAAGTTTTTTCCATCTTGCCTAAGTTTCTAGAAAAAAATACACTTATATGCATATCCCTAGACCACCCGGGAAATATGGAAAATTTAGAAAATGCCGATTTTAGTAAAACTTTTTAAAATGTTATTGATATTAAATTTATTATTTATGGATATTTTACAATTGTAAATAAATAATGAACAAAATATTTCCACAATTTAGCAAATTTTATGTTTTCAGTATTTTTATTTTAAATTGTCAGTAATGTTTGAAGAAAGTTTGCAAACTTTTCAAACAGTTTCCAACATGTTTCCAACATCTTAAAACTACTGCTGGAACAACAAACAACTGTATAATGTTACAAACATGGCACTGCTGGAACGACAAATTTGACGTGCGCAGAATCCAAACGGTTGCAAACATTTTTGACAGTCTGCTGGAAGAAACCTAATGTATTTTTTAACATATTTTGGTAGCATTATAGGTTGAAACTATTATTGCAAAACGGTTTCTGAAAGTTATCATTTTTTTTTAATTTATGAGTGACTAAAAATTTTAAATCTTTTTCTTTTGTAAATTTCAATACATAAGCGAATAATTACTGGATTTTAATGAAAATTTGCTTATTGGCTAAGGTATAGTAGAGAAGCAGAAAAAAATGCTTATAAATAATTGGTCTTTAAATAAACAAATGGAAACTTAGCAAATTTCTCGGTGTTGCAGAAGAATATTTTTATATAAAAATAAATGTTATTCTATTAACTAAATGATAACACAAAAAAATATTTACTTTGGTGGTTTCTTACCAGAAAACTGATATAAACGCTTTAATGCGCCAGCCACTGGTTTTATTAAGCTCGGAAGACTGCAGAAGGTTAAATTATGTTCTGAAACGCGGCGTAAGACACAGCGCTTGGAGTAGCCTGTCCCCTTGCCGCTGTTTGGTACATTCAGTTTCTAAAATAGCTAAATAAAACCGGTTGATATCGCATTAAAGCGTTAATATCTTTTTCATGTAAGAAAGTATAGTAAGAACATTTTAAAAGCGCAAATTCGGTACCCTTTGAAAATAATACAAAAAAAAAAACATAAAAAAGGCCGCCTGCATTCGGAGTATTTTATACAAGGCGCCGCTACCCTTTACAGCCACGCGCCAATACACTATGAAATAGAAATCCATTATTTTGGCCAAAAGCAACTTTGAAATTTTAATGGCTCATGCTGTGTATTTCAAAGTAGATACTCCAAACTACATGTACGCAAAATTATAAAAAGGATATGACGACTTCTATTGGGGTAATAAGAAACTTGAAAATGTATTTTAAGTAAACATAAATATACAACATTTAATCTCTTAGTTTATTATTACCCTTGATTACTAAAAAAGTAAAAGAGTTTAAATAATAAGAGCTATTGTTGTGTTTCCGATGCAGTCTCGCGAAGTCTCGCTACTTTTGTCAAAGATTTTTTTACCATTTTCTTTATCAGTTTTTGTACTTACAATTGCCTTCCTACTTTTTGCTACTTCTGAGTTTAAGGACATATACAATATTTTTTTATAATTTACAAGGTTTTCCATTTTTAAAATTTAATATGTTTTGTCCTACACTGTATATCCTAAAAGATAAAAGCATTCTGATGAAAGATATGGATTCTACAGAATCTACCCAACAAAACAGTGTTATTATTTATTTTATACGTTAAAAAATAAAAAAGTTGGGAAGATGTATCTCTATTACGCTTCTAAGAATAATTTAAAATTATTTTTAGATTTGGATGGTCATATTTCGAAACTAATTGAGATAGACACATCAAATGTAGTATTTTTCTAAAGCATTTTAAAAGATTTTTTTAGTGGTGATATAATATTCAGGGTATTTCATTTAAAAAAATCATACCTATTGTCATACCCTGTATATCATATGAGATAATAATCATCGGATTACTGATTAGAATACTACCGAATTAACCAAACAAGCTGACATTTTAGTTTATTTTTGTACAATAAAAAATAATAATGTTAAGTTGGGTGTAAAACTATAATAACATATAATAAGTTTTAGGTTTCAAAAAGCATTTGTAATAATTTATAATATTTTTCCAGTAAAAAGCACCTCATTTTAAGTTAGATTGGTAAGTTTCAGAATTTTGTCCAAAAAAATTAATTTCTATCCCATAGTGCGATGACCACCTGCATCAACCGGCATATCATAAAGAAATATAGCAAAGGCGGCCGCGAAGACAAGCATGCCGATTTATTTGCTTTAAACTTTTTGTGATTTTTTTCTTATCAAAGAGCACCGAATTTACATTTTTAAACTGTTCCTTCTATACCAAAATTTTGTTGTGCCATCATTAGTAAATGGACTAAAGAATATTTTCATATAAACAAAATTCTTCTCCTACACCAGACACTACTTTATTACGTAAATTATTTCCTTTTCTGTTCCTCTTTACTATCCCTTAGCCCACAAACCAATTTTTATCGGATCATTCAGTAGTTTCGGTCATATATCTTACACAAAAGGACTCAGAAATTTTTAATAACTCATAAATTTTTTTAAAAATTTAAATTTTCAAAGACCCAGTTATTTTTTTACCTATAAAGCTACCAAAATATATTAATAGATACATAAAAATAAAAAGTCGATTTTTAGTGGCTCGCTTAAAAAATTTAAGCTCTAAACATAATTAATAAGAATATTTTTAGTAAAATAACAGAATTTCTTATTATCCTTATTTTTATGTTAAGCTGATGTCGCTTTAGTTTTATCTTTACACTAATTACCTAGGTTTTTGTGTAATCCTCTGCTTAGGGGATTGAGAACTCATGTTCCTGGAAACACAAAGCGACTATAACTAAGTAAAATATAGAATGGTAGTCAGGGTCGGACTATTTGGCCTAATTTAAAAGCTTTATAAAGCTTTATTAAAAAAAACCATTAGCGCCTACGGGTACCAAATGGCAGTGGTGGCTGGTACTGAAGGGCCCAAGGGAACGTGCCCACTCTTTAAATAAACGAAAAAGAACGATTTTGTTAAAGATAAGTTAATGTCAGATATTTACTATTATCCCATTACATACTTTTAAATTAACCAAAACTAACTTCTAAATACCCAGCTTAAAACTTACTTCTAAATTACTCCAATGCAACTCCTAAATATCAAAACTTTCTTCCCAAGCCGGGGCATAAACCAAACGAATGACATTAGATACGCGTACTAGAACGCGAAAATTGTGCCCGCTTTGTCTCATTTATTTTGATTCGCGACTTACGTCTTCTTTACTTTAATAAACGCGGAAATAGTATAGTGCATGGGCACAAATTAAGTGTGTCCAGATAGAAGTCAAGGCTTAAACGGTAGTGTCGGGTCCGGTAGAGTTTTAGTAGCAATATTTATTGTTGATTATGATTATACGGTGTGAATAAATAGTTGATTATACATTTAATTTTAACAGGTATAATATTTACTTTAAATTCGCTCCGCCCAACGATTTTATTATTTGTCTGATCAATACCCCAAATTGACGAGAAGATTGGTGCGAGCTGGTAGCTAGGACTAACCGAATTATTTTTTAGCTTTTAGTACAATAAAACCGTTTAAAATAAGAACTCTTTTTACATAATTTATTAGTAACAAACAATTTGTGACAGGCTGCGGTACCATCATAAGGATTTATAAATATTGCCAAAAGAAAACTATAGGTTTGTTCCAGCAGGCTGTCAGAAATGTTTGTAACCGCTCGGATTCTGCGCACGTCAAGTTTGTCGTTCCAGCAGTGCCATGTTTGTAACATTATTAAATTGTTTGTTGTTCCAGCCGTAGTAATAAGATGTTGGAAACTGTTTGAAAGTTTCCAAACTTTTTCCAAACATTACTGACAAATTTTTATCATAACCTTTCTTTTATTGACGTATAAGCAGTATGCACGCCTTGTTAATTTTTTGTTCCAGCAGAAAACTTTTGCCAACATTTTTGACTAATGTTTGTAACAATTTCTGCGTTTTACGATTGTTGCTTACATGTTTCCAACATTCTGCTCGAGTAAACCTAAGTATTTAAATTTTATTATTATTTAGAAATAAGGTAATCATTTTTTGAGAATTTTTAGTTATCGCTGTTTAAAACTTTTTATTTTGTTATTATATTGGTGGTTTCTTAAAATTGTGTCCAGCGGCTAATAAGGCCCACTGGAGTAGGTCATAGCTTATAAAAGTTAATAAAAGAAAACTTGTGTGCTGCTGAGTGGCTTAAGAAAGTGTAGAGCAAACAATATAAGTCTTACTTTTAATAGCTATGTATGTACAGGGTGTCCCATTTTGGTTGTCCCTTATGGGAAACTTGGAAACCATAAGAGATATTAAAAATCTGATACCCCATCCCCGAGCTCTTTTTGGAGAAAACATTTATGGTAAAAACAGATCATCGCTATCGCAAAGCGTTTCAGAGATACAGGGTGATTCTCGATTTTTTCACTTTTGAAAAGGCCCTGTAGCTTTGTTGTTATTACAGATACGAGAAAACTAATTGCACATCATAAAGACACTTTTTTCCGTAGAATCCAGTGGCGTAGCCAAAAAATTTTCTTGAGCTGTCATTTTTGACATATGACCCAAACATGTTTTTTTTATTAGGGACAACCTCTATAAATGATTAGGTAATTAAATTGCTTGTTTTTTTGATAAAATATTATATCATAGTAGGTGGTTTAATAATTTTTTTACGTGAAATATTGGAAAAATTATGATTGTTTCCAAAGTTTCCCATAAGGGACAACCCAAAATGGGACACCCTGTACATATTCCAACTATATAAGCATAGTTCAAGCTTTAATAAAAAATGAGCCCAGGAGAACGGCAACTAATAAATCAGAGATTTATTATTATAGGAAATATTAAAAGTTTCTTTAATTATTATTTTTTTATTTTATTTTTTTAATATATTGAGCCCTTATTTTACTATGGTAGTTTAATAAGGCCCATTAAAAGGGGGTTTTACAATTTTTATAGTTTATTCCATATTTATTTTTGTAATTGTATGTATGTTTAATTTTTTACAAAAAAGGCAATCTTTAATTTAAACAAAATTTTGCTTAACTTTTTTAAATCGTTTGAGGTTTTTTTCTACATTTAACGTTAGGTGGGTCTTAGATGCCGCAGGTGTCTTAATAGTATCGTGAATATACCCAAAATATACCGATAAAAAAAAACAATCTTATCAAGCCTTACTGATCAATATTCAAGTGATTTATAATTGTTATTTATACCTGATAAAGATATTAAAAAAACAATAGTTGTAATAATAAACTCTAAATATTTTCATTCATAAAAAAATAAAAAAAAGTTAGGCAGGCCCCGACGAGATTCGAACTCGTGATCTCCTGTTTACTAGACAGGCGCTTTAACCAACTAAGCCACGGCGCCGATGTGTCTTAATAATCTACCAGTTTTTCCTTAACATACATGTAGGTATTTATTTACTGTGCCTTTACACTCGGAAAGCAAGACTAAAACGGTCCCTTTCCATTTGACTAACTTAACTCAAATTATTCAATTAATGAATATATGATAAATCAATGTAGAATATACGGTGTATAATTACTTAAATATAAATGTACTGTACAGGGTGGCGCCTATTCGATGACCTAGAAAGCTATAGCGAAAACTAACAAAGATAGAACAAATCTGATTGCACAATCTTCGATATTTGGCACAAATTTAGTGGTAAAGTAAATCATGGCTAACTTGATTCATTTTGGAGATACAGAGTGTTTTTTAAAATTTTTATCAATTTGGCCAGGCACTTTGTAACTTGCTTAATATTACAGATAGAAAAAAATGTTAAGACGAAAAGTTTTAGTCAAAGTTACAACATAAAATAAAACAATGAAACACCCTGTATATTTTATAATTGAGTTGAGAGGTCTCCTTAAAAGCTGTGAGAAATTCTCACATTTGCTATATCTATTTTTATAGTCCATTTCCAAACTGTGGATAACTAATAAAATTTCACGTAGTATGCTAATGACCAACCGGGTGATACCTACACATATAATATATGCCACTTTTATAGTTTAGCATTGGTTTACCTGCAAAACTTCTTTCTTTTTTGCCGAATCACCCGGTTTTGGGTTACTTTACGACACCTTTCTTTTGTATTGCGCTTATAAAATCCCAAAAGATACGCCAGAGGCGTGGCAGTAGGGTTCCTGTTAAAACAATATACCTAAAAAGGAAATTTAATTTTTAAGAAATAAAAATTATTATAGCAAGTCTATGGTAAGATGGCAAAACCAGTTAAGTCATTTTTCGTAAAATAAGGAGGAGAAATATTTTTAGCTTTGGTACGTCCGGAAAAATTACAATTTTAGTAAAATATATAAATTTTCAAACCTAGTATGAAACAAGTAGTTGCAATATTTAAATTTTTACTAAAATTTAAATTTTTACTAAAAATTTTGATTTTTCAGGACGTACCAAAGTTAAAAATATCTCTTCTTATTATTTTACAAAAATGACATAATTGATTTTTGAAAATATTATGTTCTGTAGTTCGGCGGTTCATTTATTGGATGGTAATTATTTGGGTACACGCCAAAAATTAAATTAAAAGTACCAAAAAACCAAAAAAAAAATATATAAAAAGGACAAAGATAACACATTAAATGTCAAAGAGTTTTCAGAATATCCTAAAAAACCCATAGAACATTTTTTGCCGGCCATGTACATTTAATTTACTGGCATTGCCAATACTCTTGATTGGCAAGGCATTGGCAAAAAGGTATCCAAAAGACACGAAAGTGGGCAATTGGCCGTTATTGGGCCACGTGTTGCTGATAATGTGATGGCATCCATCATTAATAAGTTATGATGAAAAAATGCATTTAGGATAATGGCGTTTATCATTAAATAAGTATTGCAAGTTTATAAGTTGAATGTCACAAAAGTTAAATAACATATTTAGAATGTTGTAATGGAAAAAAATGAGAAAAAAGGCAGGTAAACTTTATCATTAAAAAATTACATAATATAAATTTTTATACAGTAACAATAAACCATAAAAAATTAAAGAAATGTAAAAAAATTAAAAAAAGATAGTTAGTTAAAAGAAAACACTTTAAAATAGTAAGTATTCATGGGACACTTACACCCAATTTTTCAGATCCAAAACATAGGGGGAAATATTTTAAAGGAGTTAAATGTCAAAAAAACTATTAAATATATATAATATTTTTATTAACACGTCTTTAAAACTTTTAGTAAGGCAACTTCCTAAGTTCATATTATTTTTTAAGTAACTACAAACTTAAAAGGGTTTAAACAAATGTTTACAGCTCCCAAGAGTCTACTTAAATAACTCGCCTTCTCGACTAGCCATCACCAATTAAACACACAACAGACACTAATTAGGTAATGAATACACCCAATTATGTCTATTAAAAACTCTTTTCTTTAAAAAAGAAACTAAAAAGCTAGAAAACCACGTAGAGAACTATTGCACAAAACAAACAAAAAAGCAATTTTTCTTCATCTGTCAAAATCGTCAAATCTTGTATTTCGGCTAAGCGGGAAATTTGAATTTGTCACTTTCGGTCGAAATTAACCTAGCTAATTTTATCAACATTTTATTTTTATTCTCCCAAAAATACATAATAATTATTTTGTTTGACCTAATTTTTATTTGCATGATTTGTAACAATAAAATGTTATGAAATGGCCATTTGCTTTAAATTATGTAAAAAAACATAAAATAATGTTGTTTAGCCGCCATTATAAATAAAACAGATTAAAACAATTGCCCTAATGTTAGTTAAATACCAATGTTAATAATAAGGTTTAAAAAGTATGAATATGCATTGAAGGTTTGCCTTCAAAAATCCAATATTTATTTGCCTGCAACAAAAATGCATGCTTTATTTAATCAGGAATGGTATGCCGCCATTTTTGTATGCTTGCCGGCAATTCGCCTGCATGTAAAATTTATTGGTAATTAAGTGTTTGTTTGAGGTTGACTTTTTAATGTGTATTAGATGTTGGCATAATATTGCCACCAATTGCCAATACTTTACCAGCAATGCTAATATGAAAAATGTACATTGCCGGCAAATAATGTTTGCTGGGAAGATTAAAATTTTAAAATTTAAAACCTAAATAATAATTAATTTCATTATTTTTATTCAATTTATCTTGACAAAAACGTCGATTTTTAGTAATCTTAGTTATTATCAAAGTACGTGTGTGCAGATCGAAAAATTGCGACAAAAAAACTTTCCTGTAAGAAATCTTTCTAACTGTAAAAACACCCTAAAAATAAAGTTTTAAAACAACTTTTTTCTTTCAAAATGTTAACTCTGTAAAACTCCTTAAGTCCAATTCTGACTTTCTAATAAACAACCCGTAATTACTACAAGAAAGCCCTTTAGAATTTCGAAAATACCCTTCACTTTAGGCGTAGGTAATTGCACCCCCTCGTTTTTAAGGGTGGCAAATTTCCCCGTATTTGTTATCTACCTGTTTGGAATTTCTTATCTACTTAAAACTTTTGGGTAAATGTATTTTTCTTGTTACTTATTTTATGACTTTATGATCAAAAATATTTTGGCAAACTTAGTCCGTTTCGTTCTTCCGGTGAGTTAAGTTGTTGTTTACGAAAATCTCTAAAATGTAAGTATTCCTGTTTCTTTATTAAAAAAAGCCCATATTTTTACATTTTGTAATATTTGAAAAAGCTTTTTGTGTTTCTTTTAGATTTATAAGAAAACTTTTGCTTTTTAAAGAAGTCAATAGCTTTAGTTTAATTTTTTTAAAAAACAAAGTGAATATTCCTATACAGTGCGATCTATTAAGTGTGCAACAAATGTTTTTTTCTTCTCAAAATATTCTATTAATTATAAAAATTGTTGCATGGTCCTAAACTGCATAATTAAAATTTATTTTTATTTATAGTTAAAGGAAATGCAGGGCGTGTCAAAATACTAAAAACTGCTTAAGAGTAAAGTACCCATAATTCTAAAAATACAACAAAATACTAATATAATAAACAAAATTTAGAATTCAAGCCAAGACCCTCTACTAAGAATTGTATATTTATTTTGTCTTTCCAGAAAAAAATAAAACTAAACAAACAATTAAAAACTTTTATTGTTTGACAATATTTTTATATTAAAGATCACCTAACTAGTAGCTTTGTATAACTTTCTTTATTTTAGAATTCAAAAAAATCTTACTTTAAATATTGCATGTTTTTTTAATGTAAATCTACTTAACTAACTCTCCATAACTCCAAATTTATTTAAAACAACAATATGACATCGATGGCAGCTGTTTTTTGTTTTGGCTGGCGATGGCGTAAGGCATGTGGTCTTTATCTGCTAGAGTGACATCATAACATATATCACACTAGTGTTGTAAAGTACTTTGCAACACTAGTGTGATATAAGGCATTTTCTATGCATGAAAACAGTGTGCTATTTGCTATTTTCATATCTGGTCGTAGGAACCATAAGACTTGTTTTGGGTATCGGATTGGGCGGGTTTAGTAACTGTAAAGTCCTCGGCCAGAAAAATTAGAAAAATATACCTTAAGCGTCAGCGTTAAGCAGGAAATGTGAGAGCGCTGTCTTTGATCTTTATGCGAGAATTAAAGAATTTGTTTATTTAAATCGACGCTGACGCGGGTTATCGTGCCCGAGGCCGATTTTTGGCACAATGATTAAAAATTGCATGTAAAACATAGTAGTAAACTTTTCCGACAAAAAAGTGAAGCGTTTGCCCAGTCCAACACCCAAAACATTTGACATTGATAGGCTGCCCAGCAAACACTATTTGCCGGCAATATACATTTTTCACATTGGCATTGATGGTAAAGCATTGGCAATTGGTGGCAATATTATGCCAACATCAAATACGCATTAAAAAGTCAACCCTAAATAAACACTCAATTGCCAATAAATATTACATGCAGGCAAATTGCCGGCAAGCATACAAAAATGGCGGCATACCAATCCCGATTAAATAAAGCAAGCCTTTTTGTTGCAGGCAAATAAATATTGGGTTTTGAAGGTAAACCTTCAAAGCATATTCATACTTTTCAAACCATATTATTAACATTGGTTTTTAACTAACATTAGAGCATTTTTTTGATCTGTTTTATTTATAATGGCAGTTAAACAACATTGTTTTATGTTTTTTACATTATTTAAAGAAAATGGCTTTTTCATAACATTTTATTGTTACAAATCATGCAAATAAAAATTAAATGAAACAAAATGTTTATTATGTATTTTTAAGAAAATAAAAATAAAATGATGGTATATATATTATAAAATAAGCTAGGGTAATTTCGACCAAAGGTGAAAAATTCAAATTTCCCGCTTAGCCGAAATACAAGATTTGACGATTTTGACAGATGAAGAAAAATTGCTTTTGTTTGACCGCTTTGTGCAATTGTTTTTTACGTGATTTTCTAACTTTTTAGTTTCTTTTTAATGAAAATAGTTTTTTAATAGACATAATTAAGTGTAGTCATTACCTAATTAGTGTGTGCTGTGTGATTAATTGGTGATGGCAAGTTATTTAAGTAGACTGTTAGGAGCTGTAAACATTTTGTTTAAAACCTTTTAAATTTGTGGTTACTTAAAAAAAATATATGAAATTAGGGAGTTGCCTTATTAAAAGTTTAAAGACGTGTGGATTAAAAAATAACATATATATTTAATAGATTTTTTTTTTGACATTTAACTCCTTTAAAATATTTCTCCCTATGTTTTGTATCTGAAAATTGAGTGTAGGTGTCCCTTGAATACTTACTATTTTAGAGTGTTTGTTTTTAAGTTAGTATCTTTTTTAAAATTTTATTACATACCTTTAATTTTTTATGGTTTATTGTTACTGTATAAAAATTTATATTAGGTAATTTTGATAAAGTTTTCCTGCCTTTTTTCTCATTTTTTCGATTACAAAATTAGAAATATGTTATTTAACTTTTGGGACATTCAACTTATAAAACTTGCAATACTTATTTAATGGTAACTGCCATTATCCTAAACGCATTTTTTCATCATAACTTATTAATGATGGATGCCATCACAGTATCTGCCACACGTGGCCCAATAACACAGCCCACTTTCGTGTCTTTTTTGTTATCTTTTTGCCAATAACTTACTAATGATGGATGCCATCATCCTAAACGCATTTTTTTATCACTAACTTATTAATGACGAATACCATCACATTATCTGCAACACGTGGCCCAATAACGGCCAATTGCCCACTTTCGTGTCTTTTTGATACCTTGTTTTTTTATCTTTGGACAAACCACGAAGGCTAATTAAGCCTAAATACTAACGTACCGTGGATGTCGTAAGCCTCCTTGCCAGTAAATTAAATGTACATGGCCGACAAAAAATGTTATATGGGTGTGTTAAAGCCCCGCTTCCATATATGGGGGTATGAATATTCATGGTAGACTGGTCAAAACGAACCCCCTAAAAGGAGTTTAAAAGTGATATTTTCATAATGTCAATTCTGTTACTGGCCCAGGAACTAGGACTAAAAAATTGTAACTTTGGCTGAAGAGTTATATTTACATAACGAGTTTGTCGAAAACATATACAAATATCCGTATTTATGCACATTAAAAGCACCTTGTGACGGCCAAGGGTAATTGATGTGGGTAATGAGCCATATTACCTGTTAATAGTCACATTTAGGTAGTAGTTATTTAAAAATAACGATCGTGGGGGCACTACCGCGTTTAAAAGGTGCTGTGAAATGTATAACTGCATGTTTCGGTGCTTGGACAACGTTGACGGAACAGGGGAACGATGGGTTAAACATCTAATAACCCAACACCCACGGTACTCTGGTATTTAAACATATGCCTTCGTGGGATGTCAAAAGATAAAAAAAATATAAAGTATATAATTTTTAAAGATCTTAAAAAATTAATTTATTTTCTGGATTTTTACCCTAAGACCGATGAAAATAAGTATGCTTTATTTTTTAAGAAGGTAATATGTTAGCTTTTTAATTTTATGGATATAAAATATGTTTTCCTAATTTAAAGAATAATACTTTGCTTTAGTTTATCACCTTTTTTAAATTATTTACCGAGATATCGGTGTTTCGAATTAGGGTTAGCCATATTTGTATTGCTTAACTTATTTAACTTTAAACAATTCCATGATATTTCAAAAGGATAATTAATAGGTACTTTATTGCTAAACCCAATTAATTAGTCAAATACCATCTTGTTTT
Organism: Listronotus bonariensis; assembly: GCA_014170235.1. Taxonomy (NCBI): domain Eukaryota; kingdom Metazoa; phylum Arthropoda; class Insecta; order Coleoptera; family Curculionidae; genus Listronotus; species Listronotus bonariensis. Next base: position 16,605 of record JACEGR010001951.1, on the reverse strand, counting down.
CTCAAAATTACCCTTGTTTACGCCCCTATTTCTACCGACGTCCACTTTTACACTTCCAACGAGGTTTTTACCTTCTTTATATAGCCTTTATGGCTGGTTAATGCGGAAAGGGTGTTCAGCCCCATTATGTCTAATAGCCTTTTTAAAGGATTTACCTGGGCCGAGTATAAAATATAAAAAGGGATTTTTTAGTCACGTACAAATAAATAATTCTGGGGCAAAATTTGAATTTACATCCCTTGAAAACAGAAGGTCTGTATTCTTAACGCATTTTTTCGGAAAACAACTTGGCCCCTTTTATTTCATATATTCTATTATACAGGGTACACGGCCAAATTTTAGGAGGTGATTCCTCATTGAAAAATATGATAAAAGTTCCTATAAACATGGGTCCGAAAATGCATAGTTTCTAAGATACAGGGTGTCCAACATTTAGGTTCAACATTCACCTTCTTTAATCTTCAGTTGACCTTCACTTTTTAATGTCATTAGATAGTCCTTAAAAAGTTAAGACAGGAAAGTAAAATTAATTTTGCTCTATCTTTAACTGTTTTTGCTCAGTAAATCTTCAAAATTCAAAAATTCCGTCCCAAGAAACATGCAATAAAGTGGTTTTTATTTTTTTCTCGAAAACGAAGCAAGGTACAAAAAATTTTAGCAAATAAAAAAGTTGTATTTTCAGTTGCTTATTCTAAAAAAAAAATAAAAAGTTACAAAAAAGTCAGTGGCGTAAATTTTTTTACAATTATTTTCGATAAGATGTCCCGTGAGACGCTACTGGACTTAATAATTTTAATTTAATTATGCCTAACTTAGGCTCTTATTACTAGAAATAACACTGAAAAATTTCAAGAAAATCGGTTTCAGGGTATTTAAGATAATTACAAAAGAAATATTTTTTTTTAAAGTTTCACACCCTGTATCTTGGAAACTATGCATTTTCGGACCCGTATTTATAGGAACTTTTTTCATATTTTTCAATGAGGAATCACCTCCTGAAATTTGGCCGTGCATTTTTTGAACACCCTGTATAGCTATTTACATAATCTATATAAAGTTTTGGTTTTATACTTATTTACACAATTTAATACTTCCTCAAGCAGCAAGCTGACGTTTTTTTATATCAGCAAAGACGTCATAAGATGACGAAAAAATGAGGTTAAAACGACCTCCCTAAGTTACAGACAAAAGACGTCCCGTTAATGACGTCTTTAAGATGACAAAAAATTGACGCATATACTTTTTTAAAGCTAAAATGGTACGATATTTTATTTGAAAATTGAAATACGAAAAAACTCCTTACTGCTTGCAATTTCCTTGCACTTCAAGGTCGCATCTCTAAGGACACTGTTCAACCTGGAGATGCAGATTTTTACACTAGCCGAAGATATTTTTTCAAAGCTAATTGAGATCACTAACCGCAGACCGGTCTCGAACTATTTTGGTCTCATCGGTACGGTGCAGGCGATAAAAAGCGAAGATGTTGAATAAAGGTAGTAGTTTATTGTCCATTACGCCATCTATCGGTAGAGTTTTTTCATATTTCAATATAACATTTTCAGTCTTTCCTTTCTGTCATACGATATTTCGGCTGGATTTTGACACGAATCATTTAATGTCACAACATTTTTTTGGCGGGTTTTCTAAACATGACGTTATTAGATTTTTATGAGCTAGCATGACGTCGCTTTAACGACGTCAAAAACACGTCATCAAAATGACGTTAAAATGACGTCATAATTTTGGTCTGATGACGTCTTATGACACGAATCATTTAATGTCACAACATTTTTTGGCGGGTTTTCTAAACATGACGTTATTAGATTTTTATGAGCTAGCATGACGTCGCTTCAACGACGTCAAAAACACGTCAGTAAAATGACTTAAAAATGACGTCATAATGACTGATTGGGTTGTAAACTGTAAATAGGGTGTCTTATTACAAAAAGTCGTTTTTATATGTTTATTTCTATTAAAATAATTTTCTTAAGTTTAAGAATAAAAATGCCTTTTAAATCCTCTACACCCTATATAGAATATAAAACCACTTCTAATTTTCCCAATATAGTCCCTGGATCAGTAATGAAATGGACTTTATGTTAAAACACTTTTAAAACATTTTTAGAGAGGTTTATTTTGACGAGTCTACCACGAATATTTATACCGTCATATATGGAAGCGGTGCTTTAAACCAGCCTGTCAATGTTAAATGTTTCTGGTGTCGGACTGGGCGAACGCGTCACGCTTCGTACACGTTAACCACAATGATATAATGCAATTTTAAACATTATGCCAAAAATCGTAAGTGTTACAGTCACGAAAGCCGTCTAGTCCGATACCGAAACATGTGTTTTTAACCACATTCATGACTGTAACTCTTACCATTTTTAGCAAAATGTTTAAAAATTGCATGTAAAATATTGTGGTAAACTTGTCCGACAAAAATAGTGACGCGATCGCTCAGTCCGAGACCCGAAACATTTGACTTTGACAGGCTGGGTTAAAGCGCCGCTTGGTGGTATAAATATCGTGGTGGACTTGTTAAAAGGAACCTTCTTAAAATGTTTTAAACGTATTCTTATCATAAAGTCCATTTTATTTTGGTCTATCGGAAAATGTAGTTTTTATGTGTTTTTTTTAGTTTAAATAATTTTCTCGAGTTTAAGGATAAAAATGCATATGGGTCTTTTAAATCCTCAACACCCTATGTAGAATATACATCAATTTATATTTAATCAATGGGTTTTTTAGTATTTTAGCGGCTAATCCATCAATTGAAAACACTTTTCAGTATGGAGAGATAGCCGGTTGACTAGCCTCCGTCCCCGGGGAAGCTTATTATCTTAAAATCTCTGACGTCAGCAATTATTTAGGAATCTTGCGCAACGCGTTATTAAGGGTGTGGTCCCTCCTATCTGTCAAACCATAAATGTCATCTGTCAAATGTCAAATGTCATCTGTCACCTGTCATATGTCAAAAATCACGTGACTTAGAAAATGTGCCGCCATGCGTAAGATACTTGCGCGATGGTCATAAATTGATCTGCGCAAACGCGAAAATCCCAGGTCAGTGTTCGGGCGCTATCGACAAAATCGTAATTTAACCCTGATGACTCATCATGGGAGAGCGGTTTAAATTTTTAAATATAGGTATTACGTCATACCTATCGAATAGTAAAACCGCATGACGCCATCTTTAGCCATAAAGGCGCTACAGCTGTTTAAAAATAGTTGAGAGATATCAATTAGCTGATTAGAACGGTAAGCTCCACCGGTGGACTTGGAGGCTAGTCAACCGGCTATCTCTCCCTACTCTTTTCGCTCTTATAAATGTTGCAATTAGAATGATTCAAAAATCGACCACAGAGCTTAAAGCCGTTAATTCTACGTGATAAAATAATGGTGTATCTTTTTTTTATGTCATTGGTTTTCAGAAGTTACAAAAAAATATTAGGAATTAAAGTTTTAAAAGCTTAGTTATTTTATGTATAAATTATTACCAAAATGATGAAGTAGGTAACAATCGGCTTAGCCTAAGCTCCAGATATGGACTAAAATGAGCTTTAAGGATTTGTAACTCGAAAACCAATGACACTTACCAAAAAAAAATAAATATGTACCATTATTTCATCATGTGAAAATCGCTACTTTTAGTTTTGTGGTCGTTTTCTGAATCAACCTGTATACAATAAAAAAACCACGTGTATTTTTCAATTAAACACGACAACTGCTACATACTACTACCTATAACATTTAGTTACTTACCGATTTTAAAGAAACTGCAATACGTTGTAGTACAACAAAAAGTAGGAGACACTATTTTTTATATCAATTCAACCAAAGACAATTATAGTTTCACTATAGACTCCTAGAAAATGCTAAATTTTTGATCATCAGTTTGGACGCTGGCTTGGCTGAATTTAATAGCGGCAAATTATAGTGTACTGTTTACGTGTGTACTCGATGGATACCCGCTTCATAAATTCCACGAAGCGAGCGTCCAACCTGATGACCAGATGAAAATTTAGCATTGTTCTGGGTGTCTATAGTGAAACTACAATTGTCTTTGATTAAACACTTTTAAGGAGATAAATGCAGCCTGAAATCCATTCTTTATTGTTTTTGTTTTTCAAATCTCTTGTATTCATGAACTTTCTTTATTAAAAAACCGTTATCATAAAATTTTAAAATAAATAATAGTACTGAATTCTCTGGAAGCCACTAAATTTTTAGAAACCATTTTTGACTCCACAATGTCTTTTAAAAATCACGGATTAGATGTTATGTCTGCGCAAAATTAAAATTCGGCGTATTTTGGCAATCCTCTAACAAAAAAATACACTGGACGAATCAGGTTGCTCTCGCGTGCCTATCTCACTGGCCACAGCCATCTTTTCAAAATAATATTTTGTCCCTGAGGCACGTGAGTAATGCATCTGAGAAAGTCTTGTGGCCAGCACCAAGAAAGGGCTACTGAGGTTAATGAATTTTAACTAATCACCGCGGCATGTGCTTCTGCGAAGACACCATGTTTATCCAGAAAAGCGTTCACACTTTGTCAAAGTGTGTGTTTATTTTTTAAGTGCGTGACTTATGTAAATTCTGGATATGGGACTATTTAGAGAGCTCAGCGGGGAGTTAAATCCATTACAAGCACTAGAAAGAGAACTATTAATAGGATGTTCCTTCCATACGGGACCCTCCTTTTTCGAGAAACTCTCCTCTGTTCTTACGGTTGTCTTACTCTCTACAACAAGCTTTCAAGAGTTTACAAATATGCATGAGTTGGTCTGATCCAAGAATGCCGTTAGGCAATTTCTTATTGACAAGGCGTTTTACTTGGTTGAAGTATATGCGACGGTGGGACTTTGTTACTTTGCTTTGCGTTTTAAATTTCGACAATTTTTAATAAGCTTTTATATGTATATATTTAAATAAAATTTGATTTATCTTTTGACGACCCCCTTTGTACATTATGTGTATTTTAAGGTAATACATTCTATCTATCTATCTATCTATCAAAAAACAATAGTTGATGGAATTTTTGATGAATAAAATTGTGGTTTTGATTTCGTAAAGTTATCTTAATTCTTTCTCAAGATATATAAAAATACAGCTTGAGGGGGATTTTAGGGGTAAATTTCACCCCTTAAATTTGTTTAATGGCCGATAAACAAAAATCCGTGTCTTTTATTTTTTGATGTTGTGCAACAGTTTCATCAAAAATCGGCGGGGGACACCTGGGATAAGTTTTCTTATTAAAGTTATTAAAAATTATTATATATTTTTTAAATATTTAATATCGCTATAAACCCTGTCTTTATACTGAAATCAGTTTTGAGTTCTTTATATTGTACTAGGACCAACAAAAAAATTATTAAAAATTACTTGTTTAGGGTCAGATTTTATACAATAATTAATTATATTTTAGAATAATATTGTTTTATTTTAAAAAATGCTATTTTAAATATACTTACCACATTTATTTTCTAAATATGACTACCTGCTTTAGTTTGTAATCGATTACATACCTGAAATAAAAAAATAGCAATTTAAGAAATTTTATATAATTATTATACGTACAGTCTATAGAACGGTCTGTTTTATAATTCGACCTATTAATTAATTTAGCATCGTTTGTAATTTCCACTTATTCTGTTTACAAGTCATTTGAGTTTAATAATTTAAAATTGTGTACATACATATATTCCGTATATATATTTACAATATTTTATCATATTTAACTTGCACGAAGAGTTATTTTGAAAGCCTCTGTAGCCAATGTCCAGGTGCTCCTCTAAAAAATGACGCTTTGTGCTGACCCAAGCATCAAAGATTTTCATTGAGCAATCCCCCATATAAGTAAAGCATGCGTCGCCACTATTTCTTGACCTTGCTGCAGAGGTGGGATACATTACCACAAACAATGGTTAAGCTGTAGAGCGGACATAAAGCATCGCGAGACCCGTGCTTTACTTATATGGGGGATTGCTCAATGGAAAGTCTTGCTGTTTGGGTCTAGACTGGATCATATAAAATGAAAGGACCAAACATATTTGGTTTCAGATATGTACACTCTTTAAATCAAGAGAAGGAATTAGCAAAAACAATTTTTTGTGAAAAATGGCTGCTTCTCAAACATAAAAATTAGTTGGGGCCCCAAATTTAGACCTTATTAGAAATTATTTATTTTAAAAAATATTTACCGCAAAAAAACCTTTATAAAGTAAGGTTATATGTCACATAACCGCACATATTTATATTTATTATTCAAAAATGTACATTTATTTAGTGTTTGTGTCCAGTGATAAAGTGTTTCACATAATTTTACCATGAAACATGTAATTAAAGACATAACGGTGCATGTTATTCTGTAAGGTACCCTCGCCTAGCACACCTAGTCACTCCTGGTCCCGCAAGTTTATTAAGTTATAATTAATTAAAAACAGAATATTTTGGATCAGAGCCGCTGGTATTTTATTAAAACAAAGGGGCCTTAAACCTGTAAGAACCATGTATTTAAAAATATATAAGTATATTTTACCACTCGTGTAAAATATACCACTTTCAACACTTGTTATATAATATACTATTACAAATACGCGCATATCTCCGAAACTATTTAATGGATTATTTTAAAATTTTCGGTGAATATACTTGAATACATGTGCACCCGAAATATGCATTTTTTAAACGTATAAGTGTAGATAACCCCTTAATGGCAACAAAGCTTCGCTTAACCTTAGCGGAGGGATAATTTGCATGGCAAATATTAATAATAGTTAAAACACTCTTTGATAACGGTACCGTGTCGCCGATTTATTACATAGACGTAGTGAAAACATAATATTTATAGGAGCACTGCAATTTGAAAGTGCTTTGGTGAGAGTGTGGGTAAACCAATTTTTTTAAACAATATAATAAATAACTACGTCACCTGACTTAAAGCCAGTTAAAGTAGGAGGGGACCGGATAGCGGACTGATATCAGACGATGACGTAGCGGGGTTCTTCTTATGCGTTCGATCTCAACCAGCATACTTTGTCATTCGGTATAGAACTTCAGCCTAGTGGATTGAACCCAACCTGCTAGGATGTGCCACTAACTCACTACGCCACCAATGTAAATAACCAAAGCATAGTACCGGCTAAGAACCACTTTACGTTAAAAGTTTTGTTTCAAAATTTTACCCGATTTAAAAACAAATGATTTATGTAACAGTTTAAAGCAATATTACAGAGAAAAATAAAATATGCCTAAGCAGGAGAATTCCATTAAAGTAATGTTGCCGACTTGGGATATTTATTTTAAAATAGCTTGAAAGGACTCTTAAACTCATAAACCAAATTTGATTTGTCTTATTTTACAATAGAATAAGATTTTCTTTATTCCGATGTCTATATATTCTTTTTCTTTTACCTATTATAAAATACCGCGATTTATAAAAGTAAATAAATAATATTATACAAAAACATCTATAAATTTAAAATTATATATACAGGGTACTCAGAAATAATTAGTTATATTTTTATACGTTTAATAATTTTTAGTTATTTCCTGTAAAAACGATACCTTCTACAGAGAAAAAAGAAATATCAAAATTTATATCAATTTGCTTTTACTCAAGACACGTTGTGAGTTGGGTATAATGAAAAGAATATATTATTCTTATTTGTGAATGACCCTCTTAAAAACATCTTTTAACACAAGCATTAAGATAGATTCAGTCAAGCAAATATGATTTTTAACTTAAAAATGTCAATGCTTTCTTTGTAAATTATTATAAGCAGAGAATAACAATATTATTTTGTCTCGGCTAAAAATATTTTAGTTTTTCTTTAAGAATAGGTTTTTAAATATCGCTTATCTTATGCTTTATTTAGGTTAAACTGTGTCTTACTTAAAAAAATATATATACATTCCTGTTTAGAGAATATACCTAGAATAAATACTATTACTTAATAAGAAAATAATTTAATTAAAAAAAAAAAAATATTACTTTTTTTAAGAAAAATGGTTTTCAGTTAAAAATTTATTTTCGGGGTAATCACACAAGTGCATCAAAGTATCGATAATTTTGCTGGAAAGCGTAATGCTCAAAACTACTAGAGTTCATTTCATATTTTGGCGAAATGGCTCGACTCCTATAAGTAAAATTTGATGCACGCATGTTATTTAGGAAGAAAATTACTTGAAGAAAGTGAAACTATCAAAGGAAAGAATAATAATTTTCTAAAAAATTTGTGAAACAATACAGGGTGGCCCACCATATTCGACACTGTCTGTAGCTGGATAACCATGGGGTTTTAAAAAAGTAGTAACTGAAACATATTCAGGTCGGATAAGGCCACAGTATAAAATTATTTTACTCTATACAGGATGTCTCAAAAAAGTGTGACGTATCAAAGTTATATTTTTTAAATGGAACACCCTATATTTTATGACAGTTTTAGATTCTACATAAAAAATAATTTAAGTTTGTTAATAGTACCAAGTGTCTAATTTTATTCGTTTTTGTGATATTTGATTTTTTCAAAATGCAGGGGTGCAATTAAATTAATTTTATTTTAACAATATAAACTCCTTAAACTTTTAAAATTTGTTACAAGATTAGAAAAAGTCTGCCTTATCATACGTAGATCATATCGAGATCACAGATTATACAGGGTGATCAAAAAATAATTTCAATTTTTTAGAAAGTCAAATAGCAATATCTCTCTTATTTTAAATGGAACACCCTGTATTTTTTTATACCACATGATGACAAACCAAATGCTCTTTCAAATGGTGTATAGGTTGCCTATACCTATCTTTTATACTTTTAAGTAAATTCCATTTTAACATTATTTTTATTTCAAATGTCTATTTAAATGTAAGTAGGCTGTGATATAGCACTATGCCTATTTACTAAGCCGTTATTGCAAATTGTAAATTTGATGATTGAAAAAAAGCACAAAATTAAAAGATTTTATATTATCTGCCACTATTTTTAAAATTCACAGAAAAAAAAATCATTAGTTGCTTATAATGCTACTTCCAATAACACTTATTTCAGCTGAATGTGGTAATGATAAAACTTGTGATTCCTTATAATGCGTCTGGTCAGTTATGACGACATTCTGTGACCTATAACTTGTTTTTTCCATTAACCATAATCACTGTGTCAAATTTTTTAAAGCAACTATTAAGGTTATCAGATGGTTTCTCCTGGAATATTTTTCAGGATTAACTCTAGACTAAAGTAAACCATTTTTTTCACATCCTACCACTATTATATCATCTTGTTGTTGTAGAAGAAGGGTTTTTATTTAAAATTATTGAAATTTCTTTTAAACTGACTAAAATACTAGTAATCAATAAATGGTCGTTGTTATTTTCTTAAGAAAAATATTAATGGCTGCTATGTCACAGCCAACTTTAATTTAAATAAACATTTGGACTAAAAATTTGTAAAAACTAAAAAACCACAAAGATAGGTATAGGCAACCTATACAAAATTTAAAAGAGTATTTTATTTGTCATTATGTGACGTAAAAATACAGGGTGTTCCATTTAAAATAAGAGACAATATGGCTATTTGATTTTCTTAAAATTGAAATTATTTTTTGATCACCTTGTACAATATTTGATCTTGATTTGACCTACGTATAATATGGCAGACTTTTTTAATCTTGTTACACATTTTAAAGTTTAAAGTGTTAAAAGTGTTAAAGTAAAATCAATTTAATTTTACCTCTGCATTTTTCAAAAAAATCAAATATCACAAAAACGAATAAAATTAGACACTTAGTACTATATACAAACTTGAGTTATTTTTTAAAGTAGAATCTAAAACCGTCATAAAATATAGGGTATTCCATTTAAAAAATATACCTTTGATACGTCACACTTTTTTGAGACACCCTGTATAGACTAAAAATAATTTTATACTGTGGTCTTATTCGACCTGTAATATGTTCCAGTATTTACTTTTAAAAAAAACCCCATGGTTATCCAGCTACAGACCGTGTCGAATATGATGGGCCACCCTGTATAACAAAACCCAATAATAAAAAAACTAATAATTATTAAAGACACAGTGCTATTTTCAATTTCTACTGTGCATCTATCGCTGTAATCAAGCGATACTTGTTGAGTAGACAAATGGGTGAGTGTAATATTCAAGAGAATTCATATTTTTCTTGCAAACATTCTTATTTTATGTGTAGGGAAGTGCTACCCCTAAAAAAATAAAAACAAAAAATACATAGCAAAAAGCTGATAGAACCGGTTTATTATGTCCCTTTTATAAAATCTATTATTCATCAACATATTTTAAACAGCCATAAAACTGATGGCCCTATAATAAAAGATATTGCCCGTATCTCCATTTTTTAGCATTTACCAGTCCCCAGAGTTTCTCTTCTTTTCGAGGCAGTTTTTGTTGTTTGCCAATATTATCTTCTGTTGCTTTTGATATTGTAACACAATGGACAAGTTTTATAACCTTAATTTTGGAAAGAAGGAGGATTTTATTGCGTTTGAAATGGATAACATTTTTTAAAAATTTGTATATTTGCTTTACACGATATATTTTACCCCCAATTTATTGGTCAATAAAAAATCAACAATTTAATTTACGTTGTGCAAAACAGGTTTTTTTGGTAAAACCACTAAAGCTACGTTTACCACATTTGGTATCTAGAAGGTATCGGACATGAAGAATTTAACAGTAACTTGAGCTTTGTGTCGAATCTCTCAGTTTCAATTCTTTTTAACGAAATGTCCCCTTTATTTTTATTGCAATAGACTGTGCAGGAGTAAATTTAATAGGTCAACTAATTTTTACAATTCCCGTTTTACTATGTATACTCTGTTTGCTATAAATTGAGAAAAACACCAGAACAAAAAATGTATTTAATTGTTTAAAAAGTCAGTTACCCTAGTTACCACAATAAAAAATGTATTTTATTGGTTTAAAACTGCAGTAACCGGAGTAACTTACTAGTTATTCATTATAAATTTTATAGTGGCAAAAGTATAATTGCTTAGAAATGGCAACACCACATTTAAAAAAGTATAGATACGCCTTAATCAAGATCGTTTGACTAGGTATAATAAGGTTGCCTCATTACGTGCACATATGTACCGCACTGCTGGTTTCTTGGCGCCAACAAGGATGTCTAGATGGATAATACTATGAGGGCGAAAGAGCGCGATATACAATATTTAAAAATCAGCTAGAATAATCATTGTTTAATAATTTATTAATAGGAAATAAAGAAATTACGGTAACAACTGGAATTAACAGTATTTAAAAGTATTTCTTTAATATTGACAAAAAACACAAACTACACTGTTAAAAACTTCATTAAATACTGAGCAAAATACATATTATTATGTGACGTATGGTCCGCCATGTTGCTTAGGCTTACGAGGCAACCTTACCTAGTCAAACGATCTTGCGCCTTAATATCTCTTAAACTGCGTAGGCTGCCTTTGCAACTTTCGGTATTTGAAGGTTTTTGGGCAAATATAATTTTAAGTTTTGCTCTACAAGTAATATTTTTAAAATTTCAAATAAAATAACCCATTTATTTTGATTGCAATGAAATGAGCATGCAAATCTTGTAGGATTACAAATAAAAACAAATCTTTACCAGTTGTTGACATACGACAACACCGCATTTTTATTAAAATTCGACAACAATACTAATACCACTGATCAGTTAAGGCTTACTCAAAAACCCAAATACTAAATTTTGTAAATACTGCTTTAGCGGGTTTAAAGATATTTTTAGCTCTAAAACTCTTTTTTCCTGTAAGTGTAGTGTATTTAAACAACTAATAAAGACAAAATTTTTAAAAATTTAAAAACTTACTATTTAACCTGCAAATTTATTGCAATCAAAATAAATGGGGTATTAAATTTTAAAAAATAAGCCTAGCACAAAAACTGGGAAATCTGGCAGCAGTGCCAATATCACAATTTATAATTCCTTTTAGTACATAACCTACATTACTTTTATTGTAAAAAAATATTGATATGAGAAATAAAAATATGTTTACATTACATTTTACCCTGATTGTTTAAACATTCATCATGGGTAGCATATATTTACTAGAAGCAACTTTCACTGAAAAATAAGTTTAGTACTCTTGTCTTCCTGGCTATCCTTACTCGGGTTTACGTATGGAACCATTGGCGGAAGTGCACTTTTTCGAATAAAAAGAATTTTGAAAATCGAACAATTTTAAAGATATAAGGACTCTTCCAACCCTTCAACTTGGAAATTAAGTGTAGTGGCGCCATCTGTTGTCAGTATTTGAACTTCATTTAGAACAACGGTTATATGGGTCTCATATTAACTCCCTGAGCGAAGCTGGGACTCATAGCTAGTTTTTATACATAAAAACTGCGGTTTGCAGATTACCTCTTTATAAAACCTCGTCCTTTTTTCGAAGTCGGTTAAAACGTCGCAAGGTATTTAAGATATCTTAAAATAAAAAAATTAAATTTAAACATTCATCAATTTCAGGCGTTTAACCAATTATAACCGCGTTTTTAATTGGTGACAACTTTGACGTATAATACATTGTTTCAACGTCAACATAATCGATTGGTAAATACCATTTTAGAGTTGGTTCTTCGCCTAAAATTAATAGATCGATTGATAAGCAATTTTTAGGAGTTGCCTCAAAACAGCTTAAAACATTTTTACATTAGTTTGAAATTATTAGGCCTAAATTTGACCAAATAAAACGCAACGCATTTTAGAATATTTGTAGAATATATTGTAGTAATTCATATTTCAATAAAGTGAAATAAAGACTTGTCGTGTAAAACCCATTATGCTATGTAATTAAACATTAAAATATTAATAATTATTTTTGTTAGTTACGGTATTTATTTTTGTTGTATTGTTTATTTTAATTTAAAAACCTACTAGTAAAAATACAAAAATTTGAGTGGCGAGCTAGGCGTTGTAAAAAATATTTTAAATTAAATGAAAATAAAACACAAATCAAATAACAAACCATTGTTTAGCATCAGAGTGACATAACACTATAAAAAGAGTTTTGACAATATTTTTTAACAAGATATTTTAAAATTATTTTATATTTACGTGATACAATATATATTTTTTAAAATTGGTTTTTTCATTTCGGTACGAACCGTTTAATTTTAATACTTTCGTTGTACTTCTGCAAAAAAGTTATTATGATGGTGTGTTTGTTGGTAAAAGAAAAAAAAACATTTATGTGTAAGGCAAAAGATTACTTAAATACTTAAATTACAGCTTAAGAACAAATAAGAAAACCCTTAAATTTGTTGCTTTAAAAGAAGAAGATGTTTTAAAATTAATCCCCTTAGCCACCTTTTATAAAAAAACATTAAAAAAAAAACTTTGAAAAGATAACCCATATAACATTTTTTGCCGGCGTTGTACATTTTAATTTACTGGCATTGCCAATACTCTTTACTGGCAAGGCATTGGCAAAAAAGGTATCAAAAAGACGCGAAAGATGGGCAATTGGCCGATTATTAGGCCACGTGTTGCAGATAATGTGATGGCATCCGTCATTAATAAGTTATGATAAAAAAATACATTTAGGATGATGGCATCCATCATTAATAAGTTATTGGCAAAAAGATAACAAAAAGACCCGAAAGTGGGCAAATGCAGGATACTCCCAAGCAGCAAGCTGACGTCTTATTGACGAAAATTGTCGCATATATTTTTTTAAAAGCTAAAATGATGCGATATTTTATTTGAAAATTAAAATAGGGAAAAAACTCCTTACTGCATGCAATTTCCTTGCAATGCAAAGTAGCATCTCTCGGAACACTGTCCAACTTGGAGATGCAGATTTTTACACTAGCCGAAGATATTTCTTTCAAAGCTAAGTGAGATCACCTACCGCAGACCGCTCTCGAATTATTTTTGTCTAATGGGTACGGTTTAGACGATAAAAAGCGAAGATATTGCAGAAACGTAGTAGTTTATTGTCCATTACGCCATCTATCGGTATGTCAAAAAAACTATTAAATATACTATATAATATTTTTTATTAACACTTTTAATAAGGTTTAAATATATATATATATATATATGTATATATAGCTATCTATACATGTCTACTATGTATATATCTTGCCTTCTCGACTAGCCATCACCAATTAATCACACAACACACATTTATTAGGTAATGAATACATTTAATTATGTCTATTAAAAAACTGTTTTCTTTAAAAAAGAAACTAAAAAGCTAGAAAACCACGTAGAAAACAAATGCACAAAGCGGTCACCTTCGGTCAGAAATTAACGTAGCTAATTTTACCATCATTTTATTTTTATTCGCTCCAAAATACATAATAAACATTTTGTTTGACCTAATTTTTATTTGCATGATTTTTAACAATAAAATGTTATGAAAAGGCCATTTCCTTTAAATTATGTAAAAAAACATAAAATAATGTTGTTTAGCTGCCATTATAAATAAAACAGATCAAAAAATTGCTTTAATGTTAGTTAAATACCAATGTTAATAATATGGTTTAAAAAGTATGAATATGCGTTGAAGGTTTGCCTTCAAAAATCCAATATTTATTTGCCTGCAACAAAAACGCGTGCTTTATTTAATCAGGATTAGTATGCCGCCATTTTTGTATGCTTGCCGGTAATTCGCCTAGCATGTAAAATTTATTGGCAATTAAGTGTTTATTTAGGGTTGACTTTTTAATGCGTATAAGATGTTGGCATAATATTGCCACCAATTGCCAATGCTTTACCATCAATGCCAATATGAAAAATGTACATTGCCGGCAAATAGTGTTTGCTGGGTTTGTTTCAGGGCCTTTAAATGTTTCGTCACATTACGTGACGTCAAATCTATAGGCAGGTCGTTTATTCATTATTTACAATTCTTAAGTGAAAAAAATTGTTTTTTATTTATAATTTATCAATATTTTAATATGAAAAAAATAAATTGTTTTTACATTCAAAATGAAGGTAAGTCTTAATTTAAAATGCGATTTTATGAGTGAAGTTCAAAGCAAAATGTTTAATTTGTCACATGTGTTGAAAATGCATACATTAAATCAAAGACAATTGTAGTTTCACCATAGACTCCCAGGACAATGCTAAATTTTTGGTCATCACTTTGGACGCTGGCTTGGCTAAAATTAGGAAGCGGCAAATTATACGTACTGTTTACGCGCGTGTACTCGATGGATACCCGTTTCATAAATTTCACGAAGCGAGCGTCCAAGCTGATGAACAAAAGTTTAGCATTGTTCTGGGAGTCTATAGTGAACTACAATAATTGTCTTTGATTAAATGAAAAATCGTCCTATCCTGTAAAATTCCGACTTACTAAACATCTGTTTACCTATGAAAAGAAGCATTAGTTGCCCAAATATCATTGGTACTGTGGTAACAGTTCCATCTGAAGGTCAATATCTTCTTAACGAAACGCAATTTAACTTTTCTATACAGGGTGTTTATTTAAAAACTTTCCACTTAAGTTATCTTCGAAACGAGACAGATTTGAGAAAATCGCCGAAACACGTCAAGATATTTATTGAGGGGGAACGTTTTTACAAAAATTGGACGGCGCCACTTTAACCCCTTAACCACCAGGGCCACCACCCCAAAATTCTTAAATAAGAAGGCGGGTCAGTGATACATCATTTTAAAGCTCCTGACGAGTACTTTATAACCCTAGAATGTGAAGTCAATATCTTCACCTATTACAAAATGGCGGTACTTTAAAAATTACCTAAATACCTGATTTGGATGGTCATATTTCCGAAACTAATAAAGTTAGATGTACTTAATGTGGTATTTTCTTAAAGCTCATTTAAAGATCTTTTTAATGGTAAAATAATATACAGGGTTCTTAAATAAAAAATATGTACTTTTTCTTCTACCCTGTATATTACTACCAGTATCACCATTAAAAAGACCTTTAAAGAGCTTTAAGAAAACACCACATTAGGTACATCTAACTTTATTAGTTTCGGAAATATGGCCATCCAAATCAGGTATTTAGGTAATTTTTAAAGTACCGCCATTTTGTAATAGGTGAAGATATTGACTTCATATTCTAGGGTTATAAAGTACTCGTCAGGAGCTTTAAAATGATATATCACTCGACTAGCCTTCTTATTTAAGAATTTTGGGGTGGTGGCCCTGGTGGTTAAGGGGTTAAAGGGGCGCCGTCCAATTTTTGTAAAAAACGTTCCCCCTCAATAAATATCTTGACGTATTTCGGCGATTTTCTCAAATCTGTCTCGTTTCGAAGATAACTGAGTGGAAAGGTTTTAAATGAACACCCTGTATATAAAGTATTAACAATATTTTTGGCTCACTCTATTAGCCCTATCATTTATGGCCTCACCTTTCCGAACACCCTCTATTGCTTTTAGCTTAATTTTTTTGCATTTACCAGTTTATATAGTTTCTGTTCTTCCAAGAACCCCAAAATCCAATAGGACAATTCCGTTTGTCGGCCAATATTGTATTTTTGCCATAAATATGGTTATAAAACCCAATAAAACGGACAACTTTTATAACATTTAAATCTTTTCGGGTTTAATTCTTTTATAGGTTTTACCTTTAA